>QEPC01010335.1:5166402-5204366 GCA_003113815.1 Sphenodon punctatus | reverse complement strand
GGGGGAGGGAGGGGAGATATGGGCTCCAGAGGCAGGGCAGGCAGCCCAGGGGCTGGGGTCAGGAGGTAGTGGATGGGGGGGAGGGAGCGGCTATAGGGGTGATTCTGGGGCGTGGACGGTATGGTCCTCGGGGGCAGGTGACTTGTCCTCCCAGGGGACCAAGGTTTCTGGTAGAGGTTAGGAGGGTCACCCACCCCACCAGGGATGAGGATGGATCAGGGTCCAGGGTCCACCTGTGTGGGGCTGATGCTGTTGAACTCAATGTCTGTAGTGAACAAGGTCCCAGTTATCCGAGATCTTATCCTGGATGGGGCATCAGACCTTGCGTGCATTACAGAGACCTGGTTGGACGTGCGGGCTGGGCCAGTTCTGGAGGACCTCGTTCCATCCGGGTATGCTGTGCAGCACCAGCCTCATACAGGGGACTGTGGGGGAGATATAGCTATCATTTTTAGGGTGGACTGGTCAGCTAGGAGATATCCAGTCCAGGAAATTCCAGGTGTGGAGGCCCTCCATGTGGTGTTTGATTTGGCTGGGGGCAAGCTTGGGGTGTTGCTGGTATACCGGGCCCCTTCCTGTCTGGCAGCATCCCTTGCCGCTCTAGCAGAGCTGGCCTCGGAGGTAGTGCTGGACTCCCCCAGGACATATCGATGCCAGTCTTGTAGGAGCGGAGCGGGAGTTTATGGCCGCCATGGCAACCATGGACTTGTCCCAAGTGGTCAGCTGCCCGAATCATGTGGGAGGACATATCCTTGACCTGGACTACTGTTCTGGCCTTGAGGCAGGTGATCCATTAGTGGGGGATGTGAGATCTATGCCCTTGTCATGGACGGACCATTATCTCCTGCAGAACAGTCTCCTAGCGCACCCCCTCCAGAAGGGGAATGGACCAGTTAGGCTGGTCTGCCCTTGGAGGCTGATGGAACCGCAGCGGTTCCAGGAGGCTCTGACGGAGTTATCCCTGGACCCTGACGGCCACTCTGTCAATGTGCTGGTACAGCACTGGAACATCTTGCTGGGGGAGGCCATCAATAGGGTGGCTCTGAGACGTCCCCTGCCCCCATCTCGTCGCCACAGGGCCCCTTGGTTTACCGAGGGGCTGCGGTGTATGAAGCGGGTAGGCAGGAGACTAGAGTGACGCTGGCATCGGACTCGCTCTGAATCTGACCGACTTCTCCATAGGACCCATTTGTGGTCCTATGTTGAGGCTGTGAAGACAGCAAAGAAGGAATTCTTTGCTGCCCTCATAGCGTCTGCAAAGTTGCATCCAGCGGAGCTGTTCCAGGTGGTGCGGGGGCTGGTCAGTCCATCCTCCCTCCACCTGGATGGGGACTTGTCCCAGGCCTGCTGTGAGGAGTTTGCCACCTACTTTGCAGACAAGATCGCTCAGATCCAGAGTAATTTCGACACCAGGTTGGATGCAGTAGGTGAGGAGCATGAGGTTATGGAAGCACCATCTGGTCGATCTTTCTGGGAGAAGTTTCAGGAAGTGACGCAGGCCGATTCAGTGGATGTCTTGGGGTCTGTTCGAGCCACACGTTGTGAAGTAGATCTGTGCCCGTCCTGGTTGGTAAAAGCTTCCAGGGAGACATTGGGGTCGGTTCTGGCGAGGCTGCTTAACGTGTCCCTCTGGGAGAGGAGGTTGTCGCCCAGTCTCAAGGAGGCTGTGGTGCACCCCCTGCTGAAGAAGCCTTCGATGGATGTGGACACATTCGCCAGTTACCATCCTGTATTGTCATGTATTTCCTATTATAAGCATATATTTTTTGGCCATCTGTGTTCCCAATGTATTGATTATGAGTTTCTATATGTTAACTTTCTATTTCAATGTATTGGATTTGTGTTTTTCAGTATTGATTTCTAAAATCAACTTCTGTGATTAGCTTGGTTCAGGCTGAAGCTTCTTCAGCTACATTCCAATGAGCTTTTTTCTAAACTTTCCAAATGAACTTTCACCGTATCCAAGGAAACAGAGTCAAATGGCTAGGAGTTAGAGGCCAGATCAAAGGGCCTCTTGCCAGTCGAGGTGTCTGGAACCTTATCAGTTTATGGGTGTTTTCAGACATGATGGGGCGGCTTTGCCCCGTCCCCAAAACAACCCAGAGATTCCCCGCCAGGATCACCCAGACACGGCAAACAGACATGCTGGGGATCCCGGTGGGGAATCAGAGAGGGGGCGGGGCCGCGTGGCGCAACATGTGGTCGCATGGCCCCGCCCCCTCCACGCTTCCTCACCGCCTGCCCTCTGGGGAGATGGGCGGGCGGCGAGGCCAATGCTGCCGCAGCGTCTGGCCAAGTTCACCACGGCCCGGAATCCCGCCGGGGATTCCGGGCCATAATAGCCAACCAGATCTTACTTTTTAGTGATGCCCGTGTGGGAATCACTTTCACCATGCTTCTGCGGATTTTCCTGATGGGAGCCTGGGAAGTGTGGTTGAAATTGACCCCATGTGGGTATTCAGTGTGGCGAACATCTGGCGGCCGCCGAACAGACTTGCAGGGCACAGTGACCACAGGTGGGTATTCACTGTGGTTCACTGTGATCTTGTCATGTCTGAAAATACCCTATGTGTCTAAATGACGAATGATGCAGCCATAAACATCTCTAAACTGAGAAGGAAGATTTAAGTTAGTTTTTTCTAGCTAACATATCTATTTAATTAATAATTAAAACAACCTTGACACTATGATTGAGTCTCTCTGTAATCTGACAATTAAATTTGATAGAAATACGAGGTTTGTTCAAACCTTGAAGGAAATTTAAACTTTCTTTACTTGCTCAGAATTAAGAGAGCCAATTAGAATCCAGTGTATTTCCTTGCTAACTGACATCAGTAACGTCATCAACATCTGTCCTCAGGAATGTGAGCCTCCCATGCAGGCAAGCTTAAGAAGGGAGACAAGAGCTTTGCTCTTTAGACTGAGATTCAACACCTCATGTTGGAGTTTCTTTCTCACCAAAATCTTGGCAGACAAAGGGAAGAACTGGGAAGAATGCAAAGTATTACTTTTGATATCTTTGAACCAATGAATTGAGCATATGTTAAGCTTTTAGAAGCTTTTTTCTTAAAATAGAGATGTTTTAAGATCATGTAATTTTGATTGGCTATCCATGCTATTCTATGTAAACTACTGANGAAAAAGACCCAATCCAGTATGATTAGTTCAGCTGGAAAACTTAGCCTTCTTTCCTTTTGTTAAAAAGAGAACGCAACGCGACAGTATGTAATCTTCCCTTTTTAGAGAAGGTTATTGGATGGGCCGTAGCTCTGCAGCTCCAGGCGCATCTGGACTGAATCGGTTTCCTTGACCTTTTTCAATCTGGGTTCTGCCCCAACTATGGTACTAAGACGGCGATGATGGCTTTGGTGGATGATCTCCGCCGGGAGATAGATGCAGGATGTTCTACATTCTTGATCCTGCTAGATCTCTTGGCTGCTTTTGATACCGTGGACCACGGGCTGCTGTTGAGATGGCTGTGAGACCTGGTGGGTCTGGATGGGACTGTCCTTGGGTGGTTCCGCTCATTCCTCTCGGGGAGAAGCCAGCGGGTGGTGCTGGGAGCTGAAACATTGAGCCCCCAGGCCTTGACCTGCAGCATTCCGCAGGGTTTGATTCTGTCTCCGCTTTTGTTTAATGTGTATATGCAGCCCCTGGGGGAGATCGTGAGAGGGTTCAGGGTGTGATGTCACCAATATGCTGATGATACTCAGCTGTACCCCTTGTTTTCGACTGACCCAGGTCCCACTGTCTCGTTGCTTTCCCAATGTTTGGAGGCCGTGGTGGATTGGATGCTGCAGAGCAGACTGAAGCTCAATCCTGATAAGACGGAGGTGATGGTGGTGGGTAGGGTGAGGGAGGTGCCGGCCCCTCTGGTGGGGGGGTGTCTGTCCTCCCATAGCCCAGCAGGTTCGGAGTCTGGGGGTGGTATTGAATCTGGGCCTCCATCTGGATCAGCAGGTGGAGGCGGTGGCAAAAGCTGCCTTTCACCAACTATATCTGGTGCGGAGGCTGCGCCCATACATCTCCGGGCCCGACCTGGCCACTCTTATTCACGTCTTCATCACCTTGAGGCTAGACTACTGCAATGCACTCTACGTGGGGCTTCCCTTGATTCTGGCTCAGAGGCTGCCGCTGGTGCAGAATGCGGTGGCCCATCTCCTTACAGGGACGAGGCGACAGGTACATATTACACCTGTGCTCCGTGCTCTGCACTGGCTGCCTATAGCGTTCTGAGCCAGGTTCAAGGTGCTGGTGTTGGTTTATAAAGCCCTATACGGTCTGGACCCCTCATACCTTTGGGACCGCCTCACCTTCCGCGCCCCAGGGCGGCCCCTGCGGTCTGCCGGGGGCACCTTCCTGGAGGTCCCCCATGTTAAGCAGGGGGCCACAATGGAGAGGGCATTCTCGATGGCTTGGCCACGGCCTTGGAACTCCCTCCTGGAGGAAGCACACCTGGCCCCAGATCTGATGGCTTTTCGCTGAGCCTGTAAGACCTGGCTGTTCGCCCAGGCCTTTGGAGGGGAGGGAGAGGGGAATTTTGGGATGGGTGGGGGTGGACAGTTTTAATTATTCATATTGCTGATGTTTTTATGTATTTTAGTATTGTTTTATCTGTTGTGAGCTGCCCCGGGATGCCGTAGGCATGAGGCGGTGGCCAATAAATATAAATAAATAAATAAATAAAATATTACTGCGCTTTGGCCAGACGTATCCCACTTTGGGCACCATTGCCACAAGATGCAGTGGCTTGTATGCCTGGTAGCATACAAACCACCCTGCCCCAGGACAGGGCGGGCAGCTGACTGCTGTGCTTTGCATCCTCCAAAAAAGGCAGAGGATGCAGGGTGTAGCAGCCTTAGCCAAAGTAAGGTAAGACTGCCTAGATCATGGTAGTGTGCTGTCACTCATGAGCCTGGTCGCCATCTGCCTCGTCCGACTCCCACAGGGCTTTGAATGGCAGGCACCATTGCCATTCCTGTGTGACCGTGTTACAGCTGGGGACAAGACAGTATTGTTTATTATTAAAATTTATATGCCTCCCCCTCCTGCTACAAGCATCTTGAGGTGGCTAACAACATTTTGTGGGGAGGGGAGGGTGAAGTGGCACTGGGGGAGGGTTGGTGGGTAGTGGTTGAGCTAGGGGAGGGTGGGGCAGGGTGGAGCTGGGCACCAGCACGTAGTCAGTGCCTCAGCCCACCTCATCAAGCCATCTGCCCGATTTCCCCTTGTGGGAGCAGACCATCTTCCCTGCTCTCCGCGCTGGCCCTGCAGTGTGGCAGCTCAAATTGCCTGCCCTGGGGTGCACAGGAATTGGTTCCAGCTGAGCTCATCTAGCTGTACCCTTAGGGTGAAGCCATATGAGACATTAACCCACTTTGTGTAGCGTTATCCCACTTTGGGCAATGTTAACACATGATGCAGGGAATCATATGGCCAGTGGTGCCAGATGTTCACCCCGACCTGGGGCGGGCAGCTGGCTGACACGCAGTGCATCTGTCAAAGAAGACATGGGATGGAGCATGTAGTAGCATTGCCCAAAGTGGGATAAAGCTGCCCAAGGTGGATTAACAGGCTGCCTCCACCCAAATAGCTGTTGAGTGGGTGGACACAAGCTCCTCCAGCCCCCCTGCTCAGCTGTTAAGAGAGTGGGAGGAGTGTGTACGCTCTTCCAGGGCCCCCCACCCCTGATCAGCTGTTGGGTTGGCAAGGACAGCATGCACACTCCTCCACCCACCCCCATAATCTCTCTAGTGGCAGCAGGCATGATCCTGAAGCGCAGTAGGAGTCTGGGATTCCAAGTCCTGTGTGACCGACTTTTCAGCCCACCCCGAGGTGTGGCGGGACCTGTGACAGTGGCCCACCCACTCAGTTTCTCCACAGCAGAGCAGATCATGTGGCCTGCTCTTCCTGCCAGCCCAAAATGTGTCAACTGCAATTGCCCATCCCAGGGCAGGCAGGGGGTCAGGTCCGCCCCATCTTGTGTGGCTTTACCATTAGTTGTGTTACAGGTTCCTGTTATTACCGGTCTAACTCTACTAGTTGTGTGCAAAGTTTAGCTTATTCCATTATTTTGGCTTTGCAAATTATTCTACCCAGACAGCTGCAACCAACCTGATTGTAACCAAGCCAAGCACACGCACATGAAACTTTGCATCCACTTGAATGTTTGTTGTTTGTTGGTCTTCTCCCCTGTCTCTCCCACTGTCCCCTCTCCCTGTCTCCCCCTCCTTGTCTATTAGATTGTAAGCCACAGGCAGGGACCGCGTCTATTTCTATATTCTGTACGGCGCCAGGTACATGACCGGCGCTATATAAATGTTTATAATAATAATAATAATAATAATTAATAATACCAGCCACTGCACCTTCAGTTAATCCCATTGCTCTTCCTTGGTTCCTAGAACTAACTGTTGTGTATTATTTCAGACTGCTGTTAGAACAGCCAGATGCCATTGGAGGGGTGGCCCAGATTCTTCCATTTGCTGTTATGGCATGTTGGGGTTCTTGGACTGAAAGTTGCTATGTCCTTGTAGGAGAGCATTATTTTGTAGGGGAAATCACTAATGATGGTGCATGGAAAAAGAAAATACATGATGCAGTCAGTTTCCTTTCAAAATACATAGATTATCTAAATTATTATAGATATACCAATACAAAGAAATTCTTGGTTCCTATCATTCTAAATGCCTTTCTTTTCTTCCTCTAATAAATACCAGTTACACCTGTCTTACTCAACAGAAAAATCTAGTTAATTAGTTCACACATTAGTAGCAACAACAGCATAAAATATTTTGAAAGGGAGTCATCTTTTCAACAACACAAATGGATACGACTCTTAAGAGCTGGTGAGATCACTGAAATATCAAAAGAGGTCTGCTGGTTTTCCTGGAGAGAGGAACTTCATGCTATAAATTGATTTCTTAAGTTAGTTTGCAGTGTCAATAGGCCAATTTGCGCTGGGCTTGAGTGCCTTCAGTTAAATTCCTTGAGGGAGTGTCTTGGGCCTCCGAGATATGTATAGTACATGATTCGTGAGGGGAAATTCAGGATGATTGATTGTACTTCCTTTTCTGCACCAAGAGGATGATCCTGCCCTCTTGGTACAGGAGAGAGAGCAAGACGACAGGAACCAATTCTTGAAGATCCTAGTCCATTCCCACTATCTCATACTTCCAAACATTTCAAGTGCATAAAGAGGGATGGACGCCATGCCTCCTAGCCTCTGAAAGCCATGGCCATTGACCCTGGAAGTCACACCCTCATGATCAATTATTGCAGCCCCTCAGTGTATAAACACTCCCCTCCGTTGAGCTATCAATCCCGAACCACCCCCCAATGCACAAGTAGCACTCCTCATTTGAAGTCCCAACCACTTCACACATGAAACAATCTCAAGCCACCACCCTAAAACACAAGCACACACACACACAAAACCCCAAAGCACCCCCACCACCCCAAAAATATATAATGGAATGCTGCTGATTGAAAATAATGGGGATATACAGACAACAATAGACTTAAGATGCAGGTAAGCAACAAAGATGTAAAGATGCTACATCTCAAACCAAGTCAAATACTTATTGGGTGCAGTAGGGCCACAGGGAAGGACTGTAAGAACAATAGGAGAAGGAGGAAAAGCCATTTTTTAAAAATGAAAGAAATCCCACGTATAGCATCCCCTCACTTCAAACAGACTGAACTTCCCATTTCCTTTTCAAAGTTCGACAACCTGACCTACACAAGCAACTACTGGTGGTTCACATGTTTTAATTCAGACCCAGAGAAGAGATGGTAGTATGTTGTTCACATAAATAGGTGGGTTGGGATGTGTCTTTGATCCTTGCATCAGCACTGAGGATGTGCTTCAATAGTTATGCTTTGAGGCAACTACATTAAGAGACCTGGGCTCTGCTCCTTACTGTGTGTCTTTATCATTTCTTTGTTAACTTGTTTAGAAGGAAGGAGCAATTCCACTTCTTTACTCTGTAGAGCAGGGGCTAGTATAAGGGAAACAAGTAAGGTCCTGAGAAAGGTGAGCGAGTTGAAATGAGATTTCAACTCACAACCACCTATGCCCCAACTTAGGCCCTTTTCACACAGAGGCTGCTTTTAGCTGCGCACCACCCGCTCATGTTGCGAAATCATGGGGCTTGTAAAAGTGCCGCGGGCAGCTTTTAGACATGCCTATATGTGCCGTGTTTCCGGTCACGCATTCTTTAACAGCACAAATTAAATACCATGCATGATTTCACAGCGCAAGCAGGCGGCGCACATCTAAAAGCGGCCAGACACTCTAACACTGATAAAATGGGTGTTAAATTTTATTATACAAGTTGCAGGGCACCCATAGAGCACACCTGCAGCCCTGCAACATGTATAATAAAATGGAGCACCTATTTTATCAGTGTTAGCGTGTCTGTGTGAAAAGGGCCTTAGGTTCCGTTCCTCAGGACTACAGGGGACCTTCAGCAAGAAAGTGAAGCTCTCCTTGTTGTCAAAAGGGGACTTTAAAATATTCTGCCTACCATCTTAGAGGTGGCAATGTAGTTCTGCCCAGTGCTTAATTGGTAATAATAATAATAATAATAATAATAATAAATAATTAATTGCTGGGGCCTTAGCCCATCCCAGAGCTTGTCAGAGGAGAGAACTGAACCCTAGTCTGCAGCTAGCAACCCAAACACTGGACCATCCTGTCTCTCTACAGCTGAATATAAAACAGGACTTCTTGTGACTCAGTCTATAGGACAACCAGTGCAGGGAGCAGAACAGGAAAGTAATTCTTGATAACCAAATAAAACATCCAGGGTTTTTCAGCCTTTCCTTTCCATTCCAACCCTGAAATGGCCAATATCGGCCTCTTCCTGGTCTTTCACATTTTGGGGTGCACACTTCTTCTGTGAATATTTCCCAGGGCTCAGTCCCCACCTAGAATATAATTGCCAGGACTGAGTCCTTGCAAGCTCCCTGCCCAGGTAAGTCCTAGTTCTGCCTAAAGAGTGATGCTTGGTCGTGTTACATCCTGTGCATCCACACCCAAACTAGCCCCAATCTTTCCCTATGTATGATGTAGGGCTGCCCTAGTGGCTCAGCATTCTGAAATTCCAGAGATAGGGCTGACATCCTTTAATTAAAGAGACTCCACAGCTCTACAATATGTTCCTTATTTTTGAAATGTTGAACTAGTCCAAGAGAATTTTAAAACATCTGACTTCAAGAACTGGCTTCAAAAAGAGTTACTTCAAAAGTGGCTGACTGACATCTAAGTGAAGGCCAAGTATTTATTTCCTGTAGGTTGTGTGTGGAGGAATGTGCCTTATGGTCCTGCAGAATCAAAGAATAAAATGAATTAGTCGTGTTGTAAAGACACTGTGATCACTCCTGGGCTGACGGAATCTCTGAGCTTAAAAGCAAGGGATTAAAATTTAAATGATGACAACATTCACAGGGACATATTAAAAAATTTGCCCTGAGTGAGGGAAAAGAAAAGAGAGCCAACTGAGAAATTAAGTTCATGAGTCTTTAATTTTAAAACAGAGGGAGACTGGTTATTTCCTTCTATCTACTGATGGATGCTTGTGTTAGATTTTGATGTCTTCACTCCCCCCCCCCCCCCCAATCATTTGGGTCATTTATTTGAACAGCCTGGTAGTTTTATGTATTTTTATTTTATTTGTAAAAGTTTTCTATCCCGCCCCTCCAGCCCACGGGGCAGCTCAGGGCGGCGAACAGAGCAGCTCGGGCCTCACACACAAAGGATGAAACAAAGACAAGAGATGGAACAAGATTTCAGGTTCCAGTAATGCCCATATCACAAACCGCTGTTATTTTACCATGGCAGGTTCATTTCTTGTTGGCGCACCCCCCAATAAGACACAGAGACATTGCTGGATTTAAACTGGCCGCACTTTTATTCAACATAATCATCAAGGCTAGTGGGTGATTGCACAAGCAATATGGGTCCAGTATGCTAGCTACTTAACTTGTTATTAACTCGGTTACTGACAGGGATGTGCCCTCCCATGTCAGTCTCCACAAACTGCAACTCCCCTTCGACAGCACCCTGGCTCTGGCCAAAAGGGGAGCGGCCCAACTATGGGCTTGAGTAAGGAGGTAAGTACCCGCTAAGCCAGCAGACAGTGCATGTACTTACTGACCTAACTGCGTTACCCCTCCCAGGGTCATGACCCCAGTGCTTACTGCCTCCACCTGGCACTGGGTGTCACCTCCCCATCTCTTAAGGAGATGACTCATCTTATTCTATTCTTACCTATTTAGCCTACAATAGCATACTGGACCCCCGCTGAGTGCGACATTTATTGTCCTTTTATGCAGCTGCTTTCGTCATTCCATCGTCCAATTAACAACTTTTCCAATTATTAATTATCAATTCGAATTATAACTGTGATGGTTGTGTATCCAATTAGTGTATCTTAAATTACTGATGCCAATTCCCTAACTTCAAATGAGCCTATTTAACCTATCCTCCACTGCTAAAGGGGCGAAACAAGCAACCCTTAATTTTAGGCTAGTCGCCAAAATTCCCCTTCGTCTCCGTAATGGCAACCAGTTAACAACCACAGTGTGATAGGTGAGGTGGGTGGGCTGCTTTTCCTTTGTCCAAGCGCCGAATGCTGCTTCGCATGCGGCCGGAACAGCTCCGCCCTTCCTAAAGAGGGCGGGTCCGTTCTTTTCCCCGTGCAGGCTTCTGCGCCTGCGTTGAGGGTTCTGCCTCCTGAAGCAACCCTCCTACTCCGGCAGAGGGCGCTCTAACACGCTGTGCCGTGGCCTCCCCTTCCGGGGAAAAAACCCCAACCTGTCACAGGGGCGGGAGCCAATAATTTCCTGGCGCCGCCATGGCGGCGGCGAAGGGCGCTTGTCACTGGAATTAACATAGAGACAAATACCTCAAAAAACGTATAGAGCTTTGTCAAAAATTACCATAATTCAGGCAATGTTTGCCTGCCTGTACTATATGGGGTTGTGCTGCATTAGAATGCATTCACTTTTCCAAGCATAAATCACAGGTTTCTTTTCGAGCAAATGCTTATTCAAGCAATTATTCCTTTCAAGCAAACATTTAACCTATCAACCGGAGTATTCCAATCTCTCTTTGGACATCAGTTTGCAAGTTGGTTATTCTGTTAATTTAAATATCCATGAGGAATACTTACACCACAGCTCACATGATGCAAAGGACTCTTCAACCTCTGACCAGCAGGCAGCTCTTCGCTCTCACAGCTGCCTGGCTCAGAGGCTGCAGAGATGGACTTACTGCCACATGCAAGGGTGTTAACAGGCAAGACATTGCCATCCACAGAGCATTTTGTGTGTGTGTGAGCTTACAAAAAGCTCTGTGGGTGGACAATGTAATAGACAACCCAACTTGGTAGGTAAGCAGTGGTCTCAACCAAGCTTGCACCAAGTACGGGGAGGGTGCCACAGCATCTGCCCAGATATGCTCTCTCCTCTCCCAGTTAGTGGAGTGGACGAAAGCTCTTCCAGTGGCTAGTAGAGAGACCACCCCCCTTGTGGTTTGTGATTGTTCAGTGGTGGAGGAGGCTCATGGGGGTGGCTGGGAGAGAATAGTGCATCCCTTCCACCTAGTTCTGATCCAAGCGCTGCATCACAAGTGACATGGGAGAGGAGCCAGGATCCTCCCCCACCCCCTCTAAGTAGCTGAGAGAGGAGAAAAGTACTCCCCCCTCCCTCCACTTGCAGCTTGAAATGATTCTCCACTACAATACCCACCATTCTCTTCCATGGATGGAGAATGCAAGCTCCCATTCCTGTAGCAGCTGCTTCCTTTACTTTGGTTGGGAGGCACAGGGAGCAGCTGCTAGAGAAAGGGGGTTCACCAACCCCTTCTTCTCCTGTTGCTGCCGGTATCCCCTGGATCCCAGTGGCAGTAGCCAAAGTAGCAAGGATCAGGTCTCCCAAAGTCTGCTTTGGTGAGAGCGCAGTAGGGAGGATTCCTGCTAGTGCAGGGGACAATCCTATGCGCCACCAGGAATCCTCCCCCAGCACTCTTGCTAGGGCACAGACTATAGGCAAGGATATCTGTTACTGCCAGGGGTAGTGAGGAAGTTCCCTCCCTCCAGGAGAAACTGTGGCAGGGAGAATACCTGGTGCACAGGTTCTCTGCTTGACACAGTTTCCAGTCCCCTGTGTTCCTGCTTCCAGGTAGCTAATACACTATAACTATGTGGAAAGGGGGAGCACGTAACACAGCAGCTACATGGAAAGGGGGAACATGTAGCCATGCTCACAGTGGGCTCCACGTAGGGTTGCCACCAATGTATATTTTTCCAGGCCAATTATGAAACATATATGTTGCAGGTCCTGCACTGGCACCAATTCAGGCCCTGCAACATGTATTTTTCATAAGTGGCCTGGAAAAATATACATTGGTGGCAACCCTAACTCCACGTTTCTGGAGACTCCACTATGGATGGTCTGTGCAGAGCCACCATGGAACATCTCTACAGCAACCAAAACTCTCAGCCTAACAGAGTCTGGGTACAAATGTTGGCCCAGGATTGCCCCAGCTGGCACGGCAGTAACCCGACCCTGGCCGTGTCTGCCGGCCTGGTAACAGACCTGATAGATAGCCCACTTTGGCCCAGTTAGGCAGGCCATAGGCTGGACTTTGACTTGGGAGGTTTCCTGAGGTCAGAGCCCAGGCTAGCCACCGACACAGTCCAAGGCAATACTGGGCCAACATCTGGCTGCACTTGCACATACATGCAGATGAAGTCTGGGTCAAAGAGGTCCAATGTCATGTCTGTTATTACCCTCCCTTTTGCATGTGTGGTGTGTCATCTGTTAACACCTAGGCGGTGCATGCCTGTTACAGAAGTAGCCCAAGTCCTGGCCAGGTACACAATGGGTGTCTTTAGACCGACACGGGGGTGCTCAGTCCTAGAGCAAGTTTGGGGGTGCTGTGGGCTTGCAGCAGTGCCAGGTCTTACAACTTCATTGGAAGGCAAGCAGATTTGGGCTGAGGAGGGGGGGGCATTCCAGAGTGATTCCATTCCTTCCGCTGGGAGGGCATTCCAGAGTGATGATGCAGTTGCCAAGAATGCCCTCCTGCCTGTACGGACCTGCTGAAAATGCCGGACCTCCAGGAGGGCACCCCTAGATGACCGCAAGGGGCTGCCCAGGGGGGGAGGTGTTCTTTCAGATGAGCAGGACCCAGACCGTGTAGGGCTGGAGTTCAGGTTGTAGGCTGGGGAGGGGTGGGGCATGTTGCTGATGTTTCCAAGCACTAGGGTGGCCACATAAGCACATTTTTAGAGGACACTTATGAGAAATACAGATTGCAGGATGGCATTGCCTCCAATGCCACCCTGCAACCTGTATTTCTCATAAGTCTTCTCTAAAAACTTGCATATCCAGTTACCCTACCCAGCAGGCTGAGGGAAACTGATGAGGGGAAAGGGGGCCTGGTCAATTTCATCGTGCCTCTAATCCACACAGGCTGAGCTCCCTGCTCCCCACCTAGCAGTTAACAGGATACTGCAGAACAGGAAGGGCCATCTGCAAGGGGGACGGGGAATCCCCTGGATGGATTTCCCTGTTCCTCTGGTTTCAGCTGTCAGACATAAAGCATGGGGAGGCTAGCCCACACTGAGTAGAAGTTTGGTGAAATCAACCAGGCTCCTTTCCCATGATCAGTTTTACTAAGCCTCATTAAGACAGGGCTGGGCTTATCTAGGACAACAAAAATCCCTAAAACTACCCCTGCAACTAGCAATTAAAACTCATGTTCCAGAAGTCAGCCTGTGTGCAGCTTGCTCCACCATTGCACCACTGGCAGGTCTGACGTCTTCTATAAAAAAGACAAATTAAGCACAAGACGCACACTACTATCTTTATGCAAGAGGGATATTACAAACAATTTCTCTTTAAACACATTTGCATAGGATGTTAGGGCCTTGCAGCCAGCCACACAAATCCTGTGAAACCACACTCCACCCAGCTAGCCCCCCACGCAGCGCAGAGAAGAATGCATGCACCTCCTCCCTCTAGTCTAGCCCTGGGCTTTTTCTGAAACCTGGAATCAACTGACTCCCTTCAGCTTCCAATCAACGTCCCTTCTGTGAGCTGGAATTCCCTCCAGCTGGGTGTAAATTGGCCAGGAGCATGGAAACCATACATTAGCCCCTTCATTGACAGCTCACTCTGTTACAGAGCCCAGTTCAGCTCAGTCACACGGATCTAGGGGAGTTATGGTAGTGGCAGTAGCAGGGATGACAGCAGGACAGACGTGTGGAAGGGGGAAAAGAGGGGGCAAGTGTAAGGTGGCAAGAGAGACGAGCGAGGAATTTGTATATATGTGCAATGGAGGAGGAATTTTCAAAAACTATAGACAAGAAAGGATAGAGGGTGTCTATGATGTCTTGGCTCCATTTGGGTGCTGACACTGAAAGAAAAGGTGCAAGGAGTTCACCCACCTTTTAGTCTTGTCTGAGGTTTCTAAGCCAGTGTAGCCTAGTGTTGGACTTGGGAGACCTGAATTCAAAGTTACTGTCTCTCAGCTTCAGTTTTTCATCTGTAAAATGTGATTTGTAATTGCTTACCTCACAGGGTTGTGGGGACAGTGAACCAGAAAAGGATTGTAAAGCACTTTGAGCATTGCATTACAGAAATGATTGATAATAACTGCACTGCAGTCTTGCCTCACCTGAGCACAAGGACTTTGTGGGGCTACTAACACCCTTCACCAGTGGTGGCTGATGCACGTTTAGGTTGGTAGTGTGGTAGGCAGGGTCACCGAAACTTAATATTGCTGCTAAACTTATTAAAAGAACCTCCCCCACCCCCATGCTCAGGATTAAAAACCAAACCAGGATTTCTCTCCAAAACAATTTTGATCAGCTTTAAAGGGGGAAAGCCAAAGAATATCAAGCAGGAATAGCGTATATACACACTGACTGAATCCTAAATAGATTTCTCCCCCCAAAAATAATTTTTGATCAGTTTTTTAAAAGTGGCACCAAAAGAGAGATCAAGCAGGAATACACCCACAACTCCAGCCTGGGGATTAAATAATCTCAATCCCTAGATTTCTCCCCCAAAACAACTGATAGAAAGAGACACAGCAAAGAGCAATCATGGAGAAATAGCTGCCCCACCCCCCAGCTTAAAAGCCATAGTAGAAAAAAAAAGTAAAAAGAATAACTCTGTTTTATCTGATCTGATGAAACCAAAAAGGAAAGGGGAATGCTCTTCTGCAATGCTTGTACATAACCTCCAGCTCTCCCTCCCCACCACAGTGCCCTCTCCTTGCCCCTCTTCTTGCCCTGATTGGCTAGGACAAGAGGTCTATTGCCCTAAATGCTCCAGTTTGCTAGATTCTTCCATAGGAATCTATGGACCAGCTTCCAGCCTCTGCTCTCTCCCTGCTCCTAGAGGCCATTAAGCATGCATGAGGTGTCAAATATAGGAGCAAAATCCCTATCGCTCACCCTCCTTTTGGCCCTGGCCCCCAGACCCCCTTCTCTGGCTGGTAGAGCCCCAAATTGACCGACCTGGCCGCCTCCATTGCCCCTCACACATGTGCGAGTGCCACCATCGCTCCGTGTACATGCACAACCTCCGAGTCTCCCGGCAGTTGACTCTGTGGCTGCGCGTGCAGAAGGGGCAATGGAGCAACGTGTATGGAGCAATGGAGGCGGCCAGCCGGTCCAGGTCAGTCAATTTGGAAGCAGTGGGGGCAGTTTGTGGGGCACCACGCTCCAGGGTGCTTTGTGGGGCACCACCCTGGAGCCTTAATGGTAGAGCTGCCCCTGCCATTCATCCCAAGAAGGCCAGGTTGGCTGCAGAGAATGTGTGGGGAAATAGAGATTTTGATGTGAACTTGAAAAAATAAGCATATCCAGATAGAAGAGGTTGGATGCTAAAGTCATTGCTCAGTCTATGTTCATTGAAAATCCACATTGGCATCAATGAAAACTCAACATGAGCAAGGACTGCATGGTATTTTATTCAGCTGGTGAATTTGTTTTAGCCACTACTATTATTATTTTTCTGTCTGAAATCAGCAACTGTTAAATGTTTTTCAGCTACTGAATTGAAATATTAATCAACCTGCCACAGTGTAGTTAGCTTTGTGTAGCCTGGTTTTTTTACATGCTGATGGAAACAGAAGGCCCTTAGGATTGGACATCTGAGGGATTGATTGTTTCATTATTGTGTTTACTTTCCAAGTAACTGAAACAAAATGAAATTCCAGCTAGTAGAGAAAAATGATCCCACGCGTCATTCTTATTACATAAAAGGAATCTTAGATTTCAGTATGAATGATATAAAAGTATCTGTCATGATCCAGATGACATTTGGCCACTAAATTATTACGGACTAGTTTCTCTTATCCAGCTCCTTTTGCACATTGTTTGTAAGAAGGGAGAAGAAAGTCCCATATTCTTCTTGCTAAGGATGTCCCCTGGTGTGGGAAAATCTCTAACCTACTTAAAGGCAGGATAATCAACAATTATGTTAGACCCATTTCATCCTCACAGCTAGCCAGTCCGTTAGAGCAATGGAGAGATATGACTTGAGCATACTGGTGGTAGTCCGCAAATTGTATGCAATCCCTTGGAGACCATGTCCAGCTCCAGCTGATAGAGCCAAGGGTCTGCTCTAGCCTAGGATGAGGCCAATACAAGTTGGATCTACAATTCCATGAAAATCTATTTCAATATGTTTGGTTTGGGACATTAGAGTTTTTGTCTATGTTAAATTAAAACTTCTCCTTGTTTGCAATAAACCTTAAATTACTGCATGATTCCATGAGGGTTTCTACCAAATCTTAACACAACTTGTGTTAACATTGGGTGAAAGCAGACCTGCACCTTAACTCTGCTTTAGCATTGGTTTAACATTTCTTACGCATGTTTCAGGGCTGCATAGGACGCCAATACAGCCCAGCAATATGCCTAAAAAATGTTGAAGCGATGTTAAAGCACTAAAAGCAGAGTTACATTCATGTTTGTTTTCACCCATTAGCTTTGCCTTATTGGTTGAAAACGTAGATGATGTTGCAAATACTAATGTCCAGCTAGAGCAAAAGAATCAGTAGACCCAAATTCAGTTTCTGGCATTGACTATTTGGGTAGCACCCCTTGAAATACTTTGAGACTTATCTATGGAATATACTGTATATCTCTTGCACCTCTGCTTCTGCCTTGGAGGAATGTTTCAATAATATAGTCAGCTGGATGCATCAGAGCTATGTCGTGCTCAATCCAGGGAAGATTAGATGATGCTGGTGAGGAGGGGTAAATGATATGATGCCACTTCCCCCCTTGGTCCCCTGCATGTTTTTTTTAAAATTTATTTATTTATTTATTTTTACAATTTATATGCTGCCCCCTCCTGCCCCAGATGCCTGCATCTCGGGGCAGCTCACAATATATCAAAACATTTCAAACATTAAAATAAACCATAATAATTTAAGTTAAAACAATGTAAAACCCATCCCCCCGCTACCCCGAGGAGGGAGCCCCCAGCTGACCACAGGGGCAGGTGGGGCCCAAGCCATTTAGGGCTTTAACGGTCAGCACCAACACCTTGAATTGAGCCCGGAAAGCTACCAGCAGTCAGTACAGAGAGCGAAGCACCAGTGTTATATGCTCGCGTCGGCCCGTCCCTATTAAGAGACGGGCCGACACATTCTGCACCAGCTGCAGTTTCCGAACCAATACCAAGGGTAGCCCCACGTAGAGCATGTTGCAGTAATCCAGTCTCAAGGTAATAAAAGCATGGATGGCCGTGGCCAGATCCGAGTCTGAGACATACAGCCTAAGCCGACACACCAGATGTAACTGGCAAAATGGTCCTTTCACCACAGCCGTCACCTGAGCATTCAGGTGGAACTGTGGGTCCAGGAGCACCCCCAGACCCAAACCTAAGATACTGGGGGGGAGGACCCCATCAATGATGGGGGCCACCACCACCCCGGCCTTCCCCCACAACCATCACCTCCATCTTGTCAGGATTTATTTATTTATTTATTATTTTATTTATTTTATACATTTATTAGTTGCCCCCCATGCCAATGGCATCCCGGGGTGATGTACAATTCAATAAAAAAACATTCGACAAATAAAAAACATTTTAAAAAATCCAGCAATTTAAAACCAAAACAGGGTCGGAAAAAATAAATAAAAATAAAAAGGTAAGGGAAGAGTTAAAACCCTAACCCTCCCTCCCCCCACTTCCTCCCTCCCCAAAGGACTGGGTGAACAGCCAGGTTTTACAAGCCCGCCGGAATATCAAAAGGTTTGGGGCCAGGCGAGCTTTCTCCGGGAGGGAGTTACAAAGATGCGGCCCAGCTACCAAGAATGCCCTCTCCATTGTGACCCCCCGCTTAACATGGGGGACCTCCAAGAAGGCACCCCCGGCAGACCGAAGGAGCCGCTCTGGGACGCGGAGGGCGAGGCAGTTCCTGAGGTACCAGGGGCCCAGACCGTGAAGGGCTTTATAGATCAATACCAATACCTTGAACCTGGTTCGGCATGCTATTGGCAGCCAATGCAGTCTGGAGCACAGGTGTTACATGCTCCCAATGACCCGTCCCCATCAGGAGCCGAACTGCCACATTCTGCACTAGCTGCAGCCTCTGGACCAGGAACAAGGGCAGTCCCACGTAGAGCATGTTACAGTAGTTCAGTCTCGAGGTGACGAAGGCATGGATGAGGGAGGTCAGGTCTGGCCCGGAGACATATGGATGCCACCTCTGCACTAGATACAACTGGCGGAAGGTGGCCTTCACCACCACCTCCACCTGTCGATCCAGGCAGAGATCCAAGTCCAACACCACCCCCAGACTCTGAACCTGCTGAGATATCAGAGGGCAAACCCCCCCAATCAGAAGGGCCGACACCTCCCATGCCCTCCCCACCACTATCACCTCTGTTTATTGGGTTGAGCTTCAGTCTGCTCTGCCACATCCACTCTGCCACAACCTCCAAACACTAGGATAGCAACGAGACAGCAGGGTCTGGGTCAGCTGAAAAAGAGAGGTACAGCTGAGTATCATCAGCATATTTGTGACATTGCACCCCGAACCCTCTCACGATCTCCCCCAAGGGCTGCATATATACGTTAAATAATAATGGACACAGGATGGAACCCTGCAGAATACCACAGGACAAAGCGCGGGAGCAAGGTGTTTCAGCTCCCAACACCACCCGTTGGCTTCTCCTCAAGAGGAATGAGCGGAACCATTCAAGAACAGTCCCGTCCAGACCCCCCAGCTCTCGCAGCCATCTCAACAGCAGCCCATGGTCCAAGGTATCAAAAGCGACCGAGAGATCTAACAGGATAAGAAATGTAGAACATCCTGCATCCATCTCCCAGCAGAGATCATCCACCAAGGCCACCAACGCTGTCTCCGTGCCATAGCCGGGACGGAACCCAGATTGAAAAGGGTCTAGCAAACCGATGCCATCTATATGTGCCTGGAGCTCGATCACCACCGCCCGCTCAATAACCTTCCCTAAAAAGGGAAGGTTAGACAGGTCGGTAGCTGGCGAGTGTGTCCACATCTAAATGGTTTCTTCAGCAGGGGGCCCACCACAGCCTCGAAGCTGGGTGACAACCTCCCCTGCCACAGGGACGCATTAACCACTCTCACCAGCACCGTCCCCAATATCTCCCTGGGGGCTTTCACCAACCAGATGGGCAAGGATCAAGTTCACAACTGGTGGCTCTCACAGACCCCAGGACATCCACTGCCTCAGCTGGCATCACTTCCTGAAACTCCCCACACAAAGTTGGATCAGACAGGGCCTCCATAACCTCACGCTTTCTACGCACTGTCCCCAACCCGGTGTCAAAGTCGCTCTGAATCCAAGCGATCTTGTCTGAAAAGTAGGTGACAAACTCCTCGTAGCGGGTCTGGGACAAGTCCCCGTCCAGGTGGAGGGAGGCCAGACTGACCAGCCCCCACACCACCCAAAACAGCTCTGCCGGGCGTGACTTTGCAGACACTATGAGGGCAGCAAAGAACTCCTTCTTTGCTGTCCTCACAGGCTTAACATAGGACCGCAAATGGGCCCTATGGAGAAGTCGGTCGGAATAAGAGTGAGTCCAACACCAGTGTCACTCCAACCTCCTGCCTACCTGTTTCATACACCGCAGCCCCTCGGTAAACCAAGGGGCCCTGCAGGGACAAGACGGAGGCAGGGGGTGTCTCGGAGCCGCCCTGTCAATGGCCTCCTCAAGCAAGGTGTTCCAATGCTGGACCAGCTCATCCAGAGTGGCTGTCCAGGTCCAAGGTTAATTCCCTCAGGACCTCTTGGAACCGCTGGGGTTCCATCACCCTCCAAGGGTGGACCAATCTAACTGGTCCCATCCTCTTCTGGAGGTGATGCGCCGAGAGGCTCGCCTGAAGGATTTAGTCTCAGGTGGCTCGCCCTCATCCAATCCCCTACAGAGGACAAACACCAGGTAAGTATCGAGACTGCAGGGCCTGAGTCAGAGGAAAATGAAAGATATAGCTGGGTGTCATCAGGATATTGATGACAACTCACTCCATACTCCCTAGCAACATCTCCCAAAGGCTGCATGTACACGTTGAACAGGATAGGGGATAGGATGGAACCCTGCGGTACTCCACACGTGAGGCCCCGGGGGGAAGATGAAAAGTCCCCCAACACCACACCCTGGGTTCTCCTGGCCAGGAATGAGTGGAACCATTCAAGAACAGTCCCGCCAATCCATGCCCAGTCCCGCAACCGAGTCACCAACAACTCATGATCAATGGTATCAAATGCAGCTGAGAGATCTAACAAGCACAACAGGGTCGAATGACCCCAGTCTGACTCAAGGGAGAGGTCATAAGCGAAGTCCACAAGTGCAGTCTACATGCCATAACCCAGACAAAAACTTGACTGTGAGGGATTGAGCAAATTAATCCGGTCCAAATGCCCTTGAAGCTGCTGAGCCACCTCCCATTCAATAACCTTCCCTAAAAAGGGAAGGTTAGAGACTGGACGCTAACTGGCAGGGACATCAGTGTCCAAAGATGGCTTTTTGAGCAGGAGCTGCACTACCACCTCCTTGAAACAGCCCGACACACTACCTTCCCCAAGGGAGGCGTTGACTATTCCCACCAGCAATGGCCCCAATGTCTCCCACCAAGCCTTAACCAGTCAGGACGGGCATGGATCTAATTCAGAATTGGTGGCTCGAACAGTCCCAAGAGCATCCCCCACATCTGAGGGTGACACTGTCTGAAACTCCTCCCACAAAACCAGGCCAGATGGGGCTTCCACTGCCTCAGACCCATTCTCTGCTAGAAAAGTCACATTAAAACCATGGTGAATTTGAGCAATTTTATCCGCAAAAAAGTCCACAAACAAACTACAGCGAGTATTTGATGGTTCCACGTCCAGGCGGAGGGAGGCCTGACTGACCAGCCCCCTCACCACCCGGAACAGCTCAGTCAGGCAGGACTTAGTGGACGCAATGTGGGCAGCAAAGAAAACCTTCTTTGCTATCCACACTGCTACTGCATTGGTAAGTAACCAGACTCTATGCCACAACCGGCCCACTTCAGTACATGAGTGACGCCACCGTCGCTCTAACCCTTCCTGCTTCATCCACCGCAGCTCACCCGTATACCATGGGGAGTTGTATTGTCAGCATTTCGGAAGTGGATGCCTGGGAACCACACAGTCAATGGCCTTCATCAGCCTGATATTCCACCTAGACACACAGTCATCGAGTGAGCGGCCATCAAGATCAGAGGAAACATCCCCTAGAGCTATCTGGAACCTTTCAGGTTGTTGAGGGGATACGGGTGGAGGTGGTGGGCCAGATAAAAACTTAAAGTTTCCTTTTCGACCACACTCTGCCCATGAAACTTGGATATCAGATGGGGTTTGGAGATGCTTCTTTCAGTTTCATTATTTGCGTAAACTATGCCCTTATTTATTTCAGGCTAACCTTGCCACAGTGACCCATGCTCTGGTAACCTTGAGGTTTGGTTTTTGTAATTCCCTCTTCTATGGGCTTCCAGAAAGTGCTTATCCATCACTTGCAGCTTGTTTAGAATGCAGCAATGCAGCTGCTTTCTGTTTTGGGCACCTTCAATCCAATTGCCTGCATTCTTTGCATTGGCTGCCTGTTGAGCGGCAGATTGAATTTAAGATTGCACTGCTAGTTTTCAGTGGCCAGAATGGTATAGGTCCTGGCTATATTTGAGACCTGTCCCTGGAGCCTCACCCTGATGGTTATCTATGCTCAGAAACTGTCCACAATTTGGAGATCCTGCCATCATGCCTTAAGTCAATGTGCAGTCAGGCCTTTGCAGCAGACCCCTCAGTATGAAACTTGCTCCCAGATGTTCATCTCAGTTCCTCCCTCCTCACCTGTAAAAAGCACCTGAAACCTTATTTATTCTCTAGGTGCTTTTAGGATCCTTTGTTGACTTCCCTTAATGCGTGCTGTCCTCCCCTACTATCTTCCTCTTTTTAAATGGTAGTTTTGTAGTTGTAACTACAATATGTTGTAGTTTTTATTCTGTAAAGTGCTCTGAGCACCAACTGGTGGTTGGGTGTATAAAATGTATTATTATTTTATTATCAAAGAACTAGATATTTCTATTTCAGTTAAATATTCTTGAATTGATTTCTGCCACATTCTATCTGAAATAACATCTGCACCTAGACTTCCATTACAAGGATTAAACTGTGTTCATTTCATACTACTTGTTGCTTCAGTGCAAGTTTGTAAGTAGACCAACAGTAAGATAAGTGAGTGGAGCATCTGGCCTTCTGTGTGTAGCTAATAAACAATGCATGCCTTTGCTTGCCCTGATTTTCCTCTCTCTGGCATCAGTTCTACATTGGCATAGCTCCATGGGGTTTTAACAATAGGTGTTAATAGGCATAATGCTAGCCATTCGTTTCCACTGTTAAATACACATTGAGTGTTATGTGTGTTTGTGAAAATACACATTCCGATATGCACTTACCATGGATTGGGTTCTAAGAAACACATAACTGTTGTTACATATAGGCCCTTTCACATGGACTGGCGGGTGTATGGTGCGTGGGTGGCCGGTCACACAGACGCACACCCATCTCCACTGACCACCGACCTCCACCAGTCTCCACACATGGCGGCATCTACATTTTGACCAATGCCTCCATGGATGGCGGATTGATGGAGATAGGTAGAGCATGAGAGCATACACGCACCCCAACCTACCCACACAGGTGGTCACATGGACACCCCCGCCCCCATGCCCACCCAGTCACCCATGTGGGTGTGGGGGGGGAGTACGTCTCATGTGAAAAGGGCCTATCAGTGCACTATCCCACTTCCAGTCTGTGGTTATCAAAAAACCCATAGAAACATGATATCATCTGGACAACAATTGGTGGGAGGAGACTCTTGGGTAGCCACCAGATCACACAACAGCATGGACGTCTGTAAGAGCATGATGGGATCAGTATGACATCAGCAAATTCAACATCAATGGCTTCCCATGAGTTTATCATTACATATCGAAACACCCAATAGGCATGTCGAGAGGTGAGATCTGGAGCCTTCCATAGGAAATCAGACTGCATTAGTTTGGGTACTTGCTGAATATAACAATTATTAACTACTCCATTACAATGGTATTCAACTATGGAACTCCTTTTGTTAATGGGAAGCATATATATTTATGGATATCAAGTAGTATTTTTTTTTTTTAAGAAACTGCTGCAATATAAAAACTGTAAAATGTTTCAGTATGTTCCAATTATGTGCAGAAATCCAGATGTTTTGAAAAAATACATCTTCATGAACAATACAAATAAAATTCAGAGTGATGGCATGGTTCTGTAGGTCAACCAATACAGAGGCCGTTTTTATTTTCTTCTCTTTAATGCTTTAGGCTTATAATGAGTACATAATATGCACACAAATACTGTAAGCTCAAAGATAGTCTTTTGTCCCCCCTTATGGAAAATATATAAATACTTTTAGGCACAATGTAACTAGATGAAAGTATGTAGCAGTCATGAATATGTCATCAAAATACTACATTCATAACATCATTGATACTGTACATAGATTTTTTCCACTGCCCACAAAATGTATGCATTTAGAGAAAAATATCTTTATTGTAACATTTTAAAATAGTGTGCCCGGGGCTTATCTCTTGGTGATAGCAATGCTCTTTTACAAAAAATGAAAAGAAAACAGGTTGCAAGACACTAGACTTCAAATATTGAGAAGGGCATGCACACAGTTCAATGACAATGTGGAACCGTAATTTTTTTAACATGTCATTCAGACATTCTATTTTATCAAAAAAGAAAAAGATATTGAGATTACAATCTATTTTTATTATCAATCTACACCTTGAAGGCTACTTTTAATGAAAATAATTCCTTTATCTCATCTATAATATACAGAAGAACCTCCAAAATCGAGATGCCAATTTTTGTCTGGGTTGAGCTGGTGGGTGGGTTTTTAAGGGGATTTTTAATGCTTTTATGTACCTTTTTATATGTTGCAAGCTGCTCTGAGCCTTAGGGGGAAGTGTGGGGTATAAATTTAAGTAATAAATCAATCTAGGAGCATCTTAAAAAGCATGTTTATATCATATTTGGAATAATGAAGAATCCATATATGGGAGGTCTAAATGCCTAAACGAGTCACCTACATATGGGGGAGGTAATACTGAATTCCAACAAGATAAATCTCTTCACTAAGAGGATGCTTAGGTGGTCCAAAGGGCCACTAAAAGTTAGTTAGGAAATGGCAAAGTTGTAGTAGTCCACCACGCAACTGCGACCCCGTCCCCTTCTGAATATGTATCATATTGCAGTCTCTGCTTGCAATGATTCAGTGCTATTTCTCAGTTAGTCTATCAAAATGTATTTTTCATAGATAGTTATATCATTTTATTTTATTTTTTGTATATTATAAAATATTTGTAGGCAGTCAAGTATAGAATTTTTTTTATAGTTGTACTCGCTTAGTTTTAAATCTACATGTGGTTCCGTTCTTGAAAACACCAGAGTAAAACCTTTAAAAAATCCACTGACTTCTGATAATTATTTCAGCAGTTCTTAATACTTTTTGTATGTTTTAAGTGTATTCGTTCGGTAATAGCATGTGATTTCATAATAAAAATCTAATTTTATGTTGCAAATGAAACAAGCAGCTAATTGCTGCTTGCAAGATAGTTTGCAATATTGGGAACTGGCATCATTTTCCCAGCCATTTCTCAGTACCAATGAGATTTCTCAATTCTCACAATGCCGTCTCGATTTACCAACATTTTGCTTACAGTTTACCACATACTGTTCATTTACTGCTTACCGCATTGCCATGGATACCATTTTACTTCCAGGTTTGTTGTTTCTGCATTTCACTCTGAATGAGCCTACCCCTTAACCTCCTCCCAGTGCTCCTTAACCTCCACTCCAGTGCCTCCAATCAGAACTGTTCTACATTGTTCCCTTTGCTATGACCAATCTGCAACTAGATTGCAGATTAGCAAAGGAATCTGCATACCAGCCAATGAGTGACAAGGAAGTGCAAGGGAAAATGGAGTGCAAAAAATGTGGAATTATGTTGGTATTACCTCTCGGGATTTGGAATGGATGGCAAAGTGGTAAATAGGATCCTTGTAAGCAGAAAGTCAGTAAATGGTAAAACAAAGCATTGGTTGAGACACTACCAATTACTGAGAGGTTCTTGATTCAACTGAGACGATATCAGGAACCAGGATTTCAATGATATTTCCTGTTTGGTGAAATCTCATTTCAACCCTAATGCATATGCACAAAGGGCGTTCTTACACAAGACATCTCCACGCATGGACACTCACTGTTCATGTGAGAGATGCTGAGATGGTCCATTTGAATACAGTGAATGGGGGTGTATGCTCCCACCATGCACTACCCACCCTGTCCACGCACGGGGCATCTGGAAAAATCCAGAGTGACCTGTGCATGACCGGGGTGGGTGGTGCATGGATGGGGCTTTCCCTCCCACCCCAAATAACAATGATGCCACTTTCAAGCAAAGAAGATCTGTGGAGTGCAACTTTTCAACCTATATCCCAGTCCTGTATGGCTCATATTATGTAAAGCCTGTCATGACTATAACCTCAAAGGAAACCTGCCACAGACATAGTTCCCCGATGCCTTATATACCCTTCCCCAGAGGACCAAGTATATTCTGGTAAAAATAATTATTTATGGGAAGCTGCATTCCCATTCCTAGACTGACTACAATACAAGTCCTCCCTAAACTAAAAACATTTAAGGCTGTATCTCTCCTTTTCAACTGACCCAGACCCAGCCATCTTGTTGCTATCCCAGTGTTTGGAGACCATGGCGGAATGGATGTGGTAGAGCAGACTGAAGTTCAACCCTGATAAGAGGAAGGTGATGTTGGTGAGGAGAGCGAGGGAGGTGTTGCAGTCTCTGCTTGCAATGATTCAGTGCTATTTCAGTGCTATTTCTCAGCAGGTCTCCTATAGCTCAGCAGGTCCGGAGTCTGGGGGTGATATTGGATGCAGATCTCCGCCTGGAGCGGCAGGTGGAGGCAGACGCGAAGGCTGCCTTCCGTCAGTTGTATCTGGTGCGGAGGCTGCTTCCGTACGTCTCTGGACCGGACCTGGCCTCCCTCATTCATGCCTTCGTCACCTTGAGGCTGGACTACTGCAACGCACTCAACGTGGGGCTGCCCTTGTTCCTGGTTCGGAGGCTGCAGCTAGTTCAGAATGCGGCTGCCCGGCTTCTCTCAGGGACGGGTCGTCGGGAGCACATAACACCTGTGCTCCGGACTCTGCACTGGTTGCCAATAGCGTGCCGACCCAGGTTCAAGGTTTTGGTGTTGATCTATAAGGCCCTTCACAGTCTGGGCCCCTCGTACCTCAGGGACCGCCTCGCCCTCCAAGCCCCAGAGCAACTCCTTCAGTCTGCCGGGGGTGCCTTCTTGGAGGTCCCCCGTGTTAAGCGGGGGGCCACAATGGAGAGGGCATTCTCAGTGGCAGGGCCACGCCTTTGGAACTCCCTCCAGGAGGAAGCTCACCTGACCCCAAGCCTTTTGACATTCCGGTGAAGTTGTAAAACCTGGCTGTTCGCCCAGGCCTTTGGGGAGGGGGGATTAGTGGGGTTTTATCTCCCCTTACCCTATTTATTGTTTTTATTGTGATGCCCGGCCCTGTTTTAATACTAGTATTTTGGAATGTTTTAGATTGTTTTTAGATGTATTTTATATTTGTGTTTGTTTTTTTTATTTGTAAGCCGCCCCTAGCTGTTTTAGGAGGGGCGGGGTAGAAAATTGATAAAATAAATTAAAACAAATAAATAAAAACATTTAGCCCTGTATGCTTATGAAATGACTAAGTCAAATACAAATATGATGGCACCCAAAAAGGAGCTTTTCATCAATGGTTAGTAAACAAGGAAGTCAAACTAATTGGAAAGTAAAACAGAAGCATTCTTCATTTGAGGATCCAGCCTCTTTCAAATTTCCCAAAGGCTTTCGCTACCCAAAATTGCCATTCTCCTAGGACTTGGTCTTGCTTTAATGAGATAGGCTTCTCCTTGGAGAGATACTCATTAAAGACAAAGTGATATTCACTGGGAGCCCAGCGGTGCCTTTGTCCTCTGCCACAGGAAATAAGTCAAGTCTGGTTTTATCTGTTTATTTTGTTGTCCGTAATGCATCAAAACAGTAAGATACAGTGGGCAACAATGTTTAAAAACATTAACATGAAGCAGTGAAGTCTTTTCAGATAAGATTCTTAAATAATTATAACTACTCCTAAGGTTACGTGTTGAAAATACTAGAAGCTATATTTTTATGATGCAGAATAAGTGTTTACAAGCAGAAGCACTGGATACCATGCAGTAGACCCTGGCTTTATAAAGTGTGGTAATGTTTGATGGTAAATGTGACAAAATAATAGTACATTAAAGCAGTGGCTCACAAACATTTGCTTGTGACCCCCATTTTGAGACTTAAATATAAATTCTATGACCCTTGGTGTCAACAAAACCATGCAAGACTTTTCTTTTTGTTAAGACGTTTTGCAGGCAAGGCTAGGGAATGGGGGTTGGGGAGGGTTTTTTATGGGGTTTGTGATCAGGTTGGAGAGGGGGGAGGGGAAAGGTTGGGGGCTTGTGTTTTTATGCTGTTTTATATGTATTGTATTTATTTGTTTTTGTAAACTGCCCTGAGATATGTGGGGTAGAATCTAAATAAATGTAAAGTATATTTAAAAAATCAATTGGGGTCATGACCCCTTCCACAGATGCTGCAACCCCCATTTCAGGCCCCCAGCTTACAGCCTGGGAATTGCTGCATTAAAGAATTGGTGTCTTAACATAAGTGTTTCATTACGTATAGAATGCGGCTAGAAGCTCATTTAATTTTATCAACTGGAAAAAAGAGCAACAAAATAATGGAGTAAAAATTATAAATAAAGATATATTGCAGGTAGCAGGAATTTCATCCATCTGCTTGAGTGTTTTACATATTTTATATATGGGACAATAACACCAAGCCATGTTGTATATGTGCATCCATGGATATGTATCAAAGAGGAGGTCATTCACATGCAAAGAGAAACAACAACAAAAAAACTACCACATCTTCAGCATGATCATCTGTAAAGACAATTTCCATAATATGTCTAAGTAAAATGGATTAAACCAGTGTGTAAGGCCAGACATATTTCTAGGTTATGCCACACTTATTGTCCATTAAGTAAAGAAACATACCAGACCTAGCACTAATAATCTTTTTAAAAATAATAATAATAATAATAATAATAATAATAATAATATTGGGAGAAAAGGGAAGTGGAGGGAAAACACTAGAGCACGGGTCGCCAAGCTCTGGCTCAGGAGCTGCAATGTGGCTCTTTGGCAGTTCAAATGCAACTCTAAGGCTGCTTTTAGACGATCCCGCTGACAAGCAGGATCGTTCAGAGGCGGGATCGGGCACCCGCCTTTCTCTCTACGCCGGGTCTGATGCTCAGAAGAGCATCAGACCCGGCGTAGAGACTCAGTGCGCATGCGCACCCTTCTGCGCATGCGCACTCGGCAAAATACCCCGGAAGTGTGTCAGTACGCCGGCACAGCGGCAATCCGCGTTGGACGGGGCAGGATCGCCTGCCCGGTCTGACGCGGGGAAGAGCCGGCTTAATTGTGAGTTGGCAATTTAAACGAGCGCAAAGAAACGCGGCTGATCAAAGGATCAGCCGCGTTTCTTGTCTCGTTTAAAAGCAGCCTTAGCTATGACTGGTCCTGTACCCTATGCTGCCTTAATGGTCCTTACTTCACTTCATCTGATCAACAGCTGAACTACAACTGTTCCTCTGAATCTCAGCAACCAGGACCACAGTCCACCAGCCAATCATGAAGTAGGAGAGGCTTGCATGCACGCACATGTCTTGGAGCTCTCAACCCATGAAGATTTTAGTACATGACTTTTGGATTTGGGACCTTTAGCCACCCCTGCACTAGAAAGATTATGGGCACAGTCCTCCCTCCCCACTGAAGTATTGCGCCCTACATATGCATCCTGGACTGAAATCAAAGGAAGTACTGCCTTTGTCTTAAAAACTGGAATTGAAGCAGAAATTAGGAAAGTATTTTTTAACCAGAAGGCCAGATTCTCCACTAATGCCTCTCAATGAACTACACCAATTTACGCCAGCTAAGAAACAGCAGAACAGTGGAACTACTACAGTACTTCTGTTAGTTAAATGTTTACGGAAATGGACTATTTTAATAACGATGATACTTATTTTGCTTCGGAATTCAAATTAAGCTGTCTGATATAAAAATCCTGTTACAACTATGCCTTTGCTGACACGAACCACATTCATACCATACTTGAGGTTAAAGGCCTAACCTTTCAGGGGGGTGGGGGTGGTTATGTGCAAGAAAGCAAGGCACATGAAGTAAAATCTTAGTGTCCATCCACTGGTAAAACATAATTGACATCATTAGGCAATGAACATATTAGCTTGAGATTTCTTCTTTATGTATAACAGGGGTGAGGAACCTTTTCTGTCCTGGGGGCCACACTGAATATTAGTACAAGCTCCGGGGGCCACGTAGAGGTTGGGACGGGGGTGCTTAATGGGTTTATTCAAGAAAAGGAGGGTCCAGATCATGGATCTGTGCTGTGGATCTGTCCCCTACCCTTGTTTTCAAGCCCTCCTCTCTGCTCCATTAACCTGAGCTCAGTTTTTCAGTGCTTGGGGTTAGAAAATGGATCTAGAGGCCAGATTCAGGAACTAGAAACTGGGCCACATAAAAATTTGCTGACGGACACATTTGGCCCCCAGCCTGAGGTTCCCCATCCCTGATGCATAAACAGCTATTTTCACTCAATAAACAAGTTCTCAATTGATTAAAAGCAAGAAAAACAAGTGTTATTGGAACAGAGCTTAAAGAAATGGCAGAAATGTTTAAAAAGTCTTTTGTTGAAATCTAGCCACTCCTCTTGAAATCCAAATACTGTAAACTTAATTATCTCTCTGAGCTTATTTACTTTTTTCCACATTCATAAAGTATAAAGTTATAAAACTAGATTAGGAATTATACAATACTCTGTTTTACAAAGCTGCTTTCTATGTTAACTTACCATTTCTGTTACAGAAGCGGTTATAATATGCTATCCTTGGATATTTACAGTTAGCATATTATTGACTTCCTTGCTATATGTGGCACAGTACAGACAAACTATTATCCACTTTTTCAGGAACACTTCTTAAACGACAGACTTGGGCCTCCTATATACAGATGTCTAATATATCAAGTTAGAACCCAGTTGTCTTTCATCTGAAAGATGCCAATTCACAGGGTGTTACTACATACAGGATTTAAATAAGGTAAATACCAATTGTGAAGATAAAGCTGAAGATGTAGCTCAGTCTTGGAGCCCATTGTGCTTTGTTTTCTAAAAGTCCACTCACACCCAATGTTATGGATAAATTTCATTGTTATTGTTCACACATGCGTGCAATTGGTAGATGGTGGTGTGTCCATCCGACTTTTATTTTCTTTAACATCATTCAGAGGTGATCCGCCACTTATCTGGCATTTGAACACTTGTTTGTAGGCCTTCCTAAAATTTTCAGAGAGGAACGCATAGATAATAGGATTCACAGAAGAATTGCTGTAAGCCAGGCAGTGTGCTGTCACTCTGAAGAGAAATGAGGCTTGAGTCAATGGGAAAACTCCAAATTCAGCCCAGAGGTGGATTACATGATGTGGCAGCCAGGAGATTCCAAAAACCACTACCACCACCAATACAGTCTGGGCTGTCTGAGGGAAGGAATGAAACACATGGATCATTTATTAACACCTGGACAAATAATTTCAAATTTCACGCTTCAAAACCATTATATACAGATACGAAGAAAATGAGAGAAAGAGAGAGAGCATGTATCAAAGTGTTTGTTAATCACTATTTACTTCACATAATGGGTCTACTTTAACATAGCTCCTAATGTGCAGTGACAGTTTTACTTGATAAATATCAGGAACATGTTGCAATAATCTCGCTTCGATTGGCAAAGCAGTAGTGTATAAAGATGAAGGACCCGATCCACCACTGGGCTACTCTAGTTTTATGTCAGCATAGCACCATGTCCAATTTACAAGAAATAAAATTAATTTTAGTAGTTGGGTTAAGAACATAGACTTTATTTCTATATTACTGGGGATGTATGTAAGTTCAGTGCTGGGAAGCAGAAATCAAAACCAATAAGTTAAGTCTATCGGGAGATCAATAGTTGAGTCAACACCAGGCTGGTAGCTATAGAGAGACCAAGTCCACTCCCACTGAGTCAATGGAAATTTGTCAATGACTTGAATGGAAGCAGGATGAAAACTATTATTCAGCTTCTAGAAACCAGAACCCCACAGCGTGTGAAGGGGGCAATTTGTTTTATTTTGCAACTTTATCAAGCACCATTTGAGTATTTCCAAATCTGCTGAAAACACTCAACTGCAAAGAGAAACATTTTGGATAAAATAATTTGCTTTATTGCTTATGAGGTGAATATCTCTTGCTTCAGCCTTTTAAATTTCAACGCCAATTCTCGAATAGACACGAAACCTGTATTATGCAAAATCATTTGCATAATACAGTAGTCAAATGAGGAACTAAATGTATCATTTTTAAAAGGCAACATAGATACTGCATATATTATTACTACCTGATGCATTGTGCCCAGCCCTTACATCAGGAGCGGGGAAACCTTTCCTTCACGGGGGCCACTCTGAAAGCTCGCACAAGCTCCAAGGCCTGCACAGAAGTTGGGGCAGGGGTGCTTAAGGGATGCAGTAAAGGAAAGGAGGGCCCAAATCATGGCTCTGTGCCATGGAACTGTCCCCTATTCTTGTTTGTATGCCCGCCTCTTTCCTCCCTTCCCTTGAGCTCAGTTTTTCAGTGATTGGAGGTAAGAACTAGATCCAAGGGCCAGATCCAGGAACTGGAAAGGGGCCACATAAAACCTTGCTGCGGGCTGCATTTGGCCCCTGAGCCTGAGGTTCCCCACCCCTGCCTTACATGGATGAGCAAGAGCCCCGAAAGGGTGCCAAAAGCCTCCACCTCCTTGTGGTATCATTTCACTTTATACCAGTATGTGCACTCTTTGCTATTGGAGTTAGCTTCCCAACAGGTAGAAGCAAAGAGGGACTGTTCTTTCTGCATAACGTGGGCCCTTTTCACACAGACATTCCAACACTGATAAAATGGGGGTTACATTTTATTATACATGTTGCAGGGCACCCCATAGAACATACCTGTAGCCCTGCAACATGTATAATAAAATGCAACCGCCATTTTATCAGTGTTGGAGTGTCTGTGTGAAAAGGGCCCATGTTGTGCAAAACTGTGATTATTACAACCTGTTTCAATGAGAGTCTACCCTGTATGGTAAGTGGGTAATGGACCAGTCGATACCATACTACCCCAGCATAGTTTACACAATGCTCTGCTAGGGTCATCTCTGAACCACACTCCTCAAAACCCAATGGCTGAGTCGTCGATGTTGTGAATCCAAGATGGGGAACCTCCAGTCTGTGGCGGTTCTTTATTTGCCCCCTTTCCAAGTCCTGGTTCTAGAACGGAGATCAAGCCCACACTGACAAGTACTGAAACAGGGAGCTCTGGGGAAGAAGGAAACGGAGACAAGGACTTGCACTCAAGGATAAGGAATGAATCCATGGCACAGATCTGTACTCTGGACCTTCCCTTTCCTTCCTTCCTTCCACCCAGAGCTCGCCTCTTAAGCACTCCCACCTACTATCTGGCCCACTGAACTTGTAGTAATTTTTAAGGGGGAAGGTTCTCCACTCACATATTAAATTAAACTGGAAATGTCCTTTAATAATTGCTTTTAAACATAATTGACCATAAAATGAACTGCTGCAAATCAATATAGGGGCAGCGACATCAATAAGGCAACGCTGATTTACACCACCTGTAGGAGTGTCCAATGTTTTCATAACCGCTAACGGTGAGATCTTTACCCCGGGGTGGGGGTGGATTGGAAGCACCCCTGTGAACATGTCTATTTCAGTCGATTGGCAGCAGTGGGATATGGGACAGTTTTTTGTTATTTGTCTGCAGAAACCTCTTTTACTTTCCACAAATATGACAAAAAGACATCCCAGTGGCTGAGTCAAATCACTAGAACTGTTTGACTGAAAACATAACATAGATAGAAAAAAATATTTCCTAATTAGCTGGATATATAATTATCTCCCCTTCTTCCCTGGAAATTATCAGCCTACCTCTGTTCTCAGTTAAATCTAAGTGACACTACTGAGCATAGTTACATTGTACAGATGTAACTGAGGCTAGAATTTGACCTTGTGCCTCTTAAATCTGTCATACCTCTGATAGATGCCACCTTCAGCAGGGGTAATTGTACATAATGTCTTGAAAATTCTTGCAACAGCTGTTTTATTCCATTATACCTCCCCAGCCTAATTCCAGAGCTTACCTTTGCAACATTATCAGAGTAATTTGCAACCAAGGAAACACTACAGGGATGTTCTAGTTTATTTAATGGAATCTCACTTACAGTTCCTCAAAAGTGAATTAATCTATTGGAAATATAATTTCAGGAAATGCATTAACATTAATGTTTTGTTTATAGTCAATGAATACATTAAAATCTTTTTGCATAAAAATGCATTAATGATATTTTAAAGTCTAATTTTGAGAAATCTACTCCTGTATCCTTATTCAGAGGCCCTTTTCATACAGACAGACACTCTAACACCGATAAAATGGGTGTTACATTTTATTATACATGTTACAAGGCAACACTGAAGCCCTGCAACATAGGCCCTTTTCATACGAGATGCCTCCACCCAGTTTCGCTGGGTGGAGGCATCTGTGTGAACACCATGGGTGGGGTGCATTTCACTGGGTGAAGATCTTCACCCACGGAACAATGGACTCCAATTCTGGTTGCTCCATGGGTGGGTGGAGCTGGGTGTTGCATGTGATCGCCTTCACCCAGAGAAATGCACCCCACCCACCACCCACGATGTTCACACAGATGCCTCCACCCATCTCCACTCAGCGAAACTGGGTGGAGGCATCTCGTGTGAAAAGGGTCCATATTGCAGGGCTTCAGTGTTGCCCTGTACCACATATAATAAAATGTAACACCCATTTTATCGGTGTTAGAGTGTCTGTGTAAAAAGGGCCTATGTTATTTGACAAATTCATTTCTGCCAACACATAGTCTTCAGTGCAGTACTAAAGCACATTTTTTTTTATTTTTTGTTTTTGTTTTTTTTAAATTGGATTTAATTATTATAGATCTTTCCTAGTTGCAGGAGTAGTGGTGGGTGTTTAACCTAAGGCCGCTTTTAGACAAGCGTGCGGTGCGCTCGTGCGTGGTTTCCAAAATTCCGCGAGACGGAATCAGACGAGACGCTGCAGCGAGTCATGCACACGGGAGGGGGACGCGCATTCTTTTCAAGCCGCGAATGACCTACCTCGATCAGACTCTCAGTCAGTTTGCGGCTTGAAAAGAATGTGCGTCCCCTTCCCGTGCGCGTCACTCGCGGCAGCGTCTCGTCTGATCCCGTCTCGCGGGATTTTGGAAACCACGCGCGAGCGCACCGCGCGCTCATCTAAAAGCGGCCCAAGTCCTGAACAGTAGAGAATGAAAGCAGTTTTCATGGATGATAGGAATCTTTTTGAAGTCTATCAGGCTTTTATCAGGAAGTACAATAAACCTTGTTTAGCAGGTGCATTATAAAAATCAGAATTTTTCATCTGACAGTAAAAGTGTATTAGCAGAAAACAAGAGTAGGGGAAATACAGAATACAAAAGGATAATGCATTAGAGATGGATCTGAGCTGTAAGGGTTGGATTTGGAGTTGTTTTTCAAATATTCCAGAATTCAATGGCAAGTGAATCCAAGATCCTCACCTGGCCTCTTTTAGAATGCAAATACAAAATCTGGGTCTATACCTTGGATGACAAACAGCATTATACTTAGAAGTTACCATATTTGTTAAACTCATTAACAAAGGATACTCAGTAAGAAAAGCAATCTACCTTTTTCTTGGATGCTTCTGACTTCTTTGACATGTTCCTCAACTTTTTATGCAGATGGTTAAGGACCTGAAAGATTAATTTGCACCTTGCATTTTACCATTTGTGAATTCAAAGACCCATTTTCTTTCTTTTAAAAAAAAATAAAGCTATTGCTAATATGTCTAGAAATTCAATGACTTGCTCTGAAAATAAGTACATTTTATTTACACATTTAAAAAGGCATTCTTTAAAATCAAAACAAACCACATTTTTGTACATGTGTGAATCAACAGTTATGAAGGACATAACACTTACATCACCCTAGTTACTCTCGTTCAATGCCCCACATAATAATATCTATGCATTGCAATTAACCTTATGATAAATATTAAAATGTCATTAGCCAGTTGGTAATTGGTGATCAGCATTCTATTTTCTAAGAATGTTAGTGTTTGTTAATCAAAGATGAACTATACCAGACCACACTGCAAAAATGTATGAGTAGAGCATGGCTTCCTATATTCTTTTATGTGCTTTGCATTCTTCATCTTTTCTGGGAATCTGTTTATCATCATTCACCACCACTTGCATCTTGTATTAAGAACCTAAACATTTTATTCTCATGGGTGGCAGATGAGAAATGACCCTTATTCAAGACTTGAAATAACTTCTGTTATTGTTTTAGTAAGTCAATTTTGTGACCAAGCGAGCCAAATGGATATATTTTAACTTAACTGTAACCCAGCATTGATCTGCCAAAAGAGTTTTGGATCATTTGGCAGAAACACACTTCAGCTGCAACCTTTCTTACAAAGGATTTTAAAGGATTGGTAGGGCAGGATTTGTGTGTGGCTGGAGAAGTGGGTGAATCCTGGAAAATAGGTTTATAGTATTCAAAATAGCACAAGAAGAAAGGGATACTCTATGCAGCTGAAAATCAGAAAATTCATGTCTAACTAATTCACATCAAACTGTGCACATAACACCTTATTTGATTGTGGAAAAGGAAATGGAAACTTACATGGATAATCAGGTATTACAGTTGTAAAAAATATAATATTAAAAATGAGATGCAGAAGACAGATAGAATCTCAAACTTCAGAATCTAAACCACTCTAATTATTAGGAGATTACCAGGAAATTTCCTTAGATGAATGTTATTCCATGTCTGCCTATTTAGTCCAGGATCTGCCATTGACACCCATAAAAAAATAGATGTACAGAAAATCTTAAAATTTGTATGTGTTTCTGGCCCAGGTAAGGACACATTTAGCTTGGGTAGACATGCCCATTCTGTGGCATTAACTCTGTAGCTGCCATTTTCAAAGATGCCTGGTAAATGTGAATATGGGGTAACACATGAATGAGTGCATGTAGAGAGCTCATTTCAGTGGCAAAATATAGGGTTTCTTAGTCCAGATAGGTAGAAGAACTATTAGTAGCCACTACTATCACCAGACAGATTGCTAGAGTAGAAGCAGGAAGACCTGGATTCAAATCTCTGCTCAGTTATGCTGATCACTGGTTGTGCTTCAGTCAGTCATATTTTTTTAGTCAAAACTACCTGAACAGGATTGTTGTGAGGATAAGAGATGGTGGGAACATGTACACCACCCTGAAATCCTTTTAAGAAGGCTGGGATAAGAATTAAGTAAATAAATGTTTATTTAAAAGCAACTAAAACCAGAAACAACATTCAATCAAAAGCATATATTTTTTACTGATAAATGCAAGTGATTTTTTGAACTTGTGTTTGTTACTTAAGATGCATTCTGACACAGTTTTTCACACTTGCAGAAAGAACAACCAATCATTGAGAACTTCTTGCATTTGAACATTCTTGTGTTGCATGTTTTGCACCAGCACATGGTCGTCAACTCTTCTGGTAAAGGCATAAGGCACTTAGATGGTCGCAAAACACCATCCACTTCCTCCCAGCTGCAGTCCAGTGGATTCAGCATTGTGTGGTCATACAAGAGAGTGAGTGACTCTCTGATAGCAAGGAATGCTCTTTGGATGTGTCCTCTGATGGAACTGGAGGCTGGTGGCAGGTCAGCAAGAGACATGTTCAGCTTTCTGTATGCATAAAACATCAGCTCGACAAGAGTGTTCACTTTTGCAGATAGTATACTGTCCACACTCTAACCAGATACCTTTTAGCATTTTCAATGTCTTTTTCTGAAACGGTATCAGTATCTCCAAATTGTGTAAGGTAGTTTTGCATCTGTGCAATCAGTGCTGCGTGTTTAGTACCAATCTTGCTCAAAGCATCATTTCCAGTTAAAATGTGAGCTTTTACCAAAACAGTGCACAGTTCAGGTCCAAGCTTACTCAGAAGGTGATGAAAAGGGATAAAGCTTTAGGGATGGGCGAACAGATCACGGTTTGGGTTCAGTCGTTC
>QEPC01010335.1:5143470-5166302 GCA_003113815.1 Sphenodon punctatus | reverse complement strand
TGAATGCATTATTTCGCTGTACTTAAAATCGGTATGGCATGCATGTGAATGCAACAGGACTTGTTAACAGCGAACTATTGAGAACCAGTTTTTAAAAATCCAGATAATTGCTGCACGTGTGAATTCGCCCTAAGATTGTGTTTCACAGGTTTTATTGCAGCATCTCCTATGACTAAAGGGTTTGATGGCAGCAGATCATAAACTAAAATGTCCTGAAGACTCTCTCCTCTTTCATGTGCAAATTCAATAACTTTCTGTGCCATACACAGCATCTTTGCTGTCATTACTTGTGTAGTAGAGTGTTGATCCTTTGAATAATTGAAATGTGGTAGATTAACTCGACATATTCTGTCTGATAACGTTTTCTCTTGAAGAATTAATTTTTCTGTTCGGAAACAGTTGTATAATTCACATCCATGAACAATGACATTGAGCAACCGTTCAGATTCAGAGACACTATGATCAACATATTGTTTGGTTACCAAGTTGTGTAGTCTTATTTAACCACTATCGTCAAAAGGGTTTCCTTTCTCCAGCAAGAACTTAAGGAGACATGTGACATTGGCATAAAACAATTTTACTTTCCTCCCTGTCAGCTCATGATGAGATGTTTCAATGTGATCCATCACTTTTGCATTTGCTAATTCTCAGAAAATATTGGTGATTGCCAAGACCTCATGGTACACAAGCTGCTATTCTGAAACATAAGTATTCTTTCTTGTTTGACCAATGATGCCTTTTGATAATTTTAGCGAGCCTTTGGATTGTCTGCTCTAACTTCATGTCACCAGCGACAGTATTAAACTTTCCTGCCCTGTCTTGTACAACAAAGTGCCTGTGGATGAAGTTATGGTAGAGATATGGGCATTCCACTTCAAGCTTCTTAAGCCTTTCCAAGTACCAAGAACCATAACTCACATAATTTACACAGTCAAACTCATGAAACAGAGCTGTGACTGAACTGTTTGTACATGCAGCTCCCAATTTCCTTCATGGTCAAATGTCACAAGGCTTTTTACAAGACCCACAAGATACAGAAAAATACTTGCACATTTCAGATCTGCCACTACATTCTTCAATGAACTCTTCAAAGTGTGCTTTTAAGTTCCCACTTTTTTGCAGTAATTGTTGAAACAACAATGGACAGATGTGTTCATCTTTTGATTGCAGTGCTTTTCTGAGCTCTCTGATTTCCTGGAACTCATCAAGATTGTTGTGTTTTTTTTCCAGAATGCCTTCCATTTAACTGCTTCAATGACTTCAGCAACTATAAGTATGCCTTTCATTGATCGTACATAGTGTGTTCCATTCATAATAGAATGTATGGTTTTAATTCCAAATATATCTGTCTCAATAAGGGCATCGTCAACTCCACTCCCACTTAAATACTTGCCCACATAGCAGAGAGCAACTTTTGTGAAATTTAAAATTCCCATCATTGGGAACAGGTTCTTAAATGTTTCAGGGTTGCTCATGATGTTGTCAGCAACAATGTGAAAAACACCTTCCTCGCAGATAACAAGCATGGCAGGCTGACACAGCTGAATGCACACATTTTCAAAGTTCTCCATAGCCAAGTAAACTGTAGCGTAATCTGTGGCTGGAGATGGAATTACTGGGAGGAACCCTACTCGCTTCAGAGGTACTTTGATGTCAGATACCAATGCATGTAAACCTCCCCATGGAGGTGTCCAATGTCCCCTTCCAGCAGTCCACATCTTGGCCCTTTTTACACAGACACTCTAACACCGATAAAATGGGTGTTACATTTTATTATAGATGGTACAGGGCAACAGTGCAGCCCTGCAACATGGGCCCTTTTCACACGAGATGCCTCCACCCAGTTGAGATGGGTGGAGACGTCTGTGTAAACACCACTTGCGATGGGTGAGGTGCATTTCTCTGGGTGGAGATGGGTGGGGACATCTGTGTAAACACCACTTGCGGTGGGTGGGTGCACTGAGATGGGTGGAGTTGTCTGTGTAAACACCACTTGCAGTGGGTGTAGGTACGTGCATGCTCCCACGCAACACCCATCTCCACCCACAGAGCAATCAGCAGTGGAGTCCGTTGCTCCATGGGTGGGTGGTGGGTGGAGATGGGTGTTGCGTGGGAGCATGCATGCACCTACACCCACTGCAAGTGGTGTTTACACAGATGCCTCCACCCATCTCAATGCACCCACCCTCCGCAAGTGGTGTTTACACAGATGCCCCCACTCATCTCCACCCAGAGAAATGCACCTCACCCACCACTAGTGGTGTTTACACAGACGCCTCCACCCGCCTCCACCCATCTCCACCCATCAAAACTGGGTGGAGGCATCTTGTGTGAAAAGGGCCCATGTTGTAGGGCTGCAGTGTTGCCCTGCAGGTGCCCTGTACCATGTATAATAAAATGTAACACCCATTTTATCAGTGTTAGAGTGTCTGTGTAAAAAGGGCCCTTGTCAGAGTGATGAGCAACCCTTTGTGAGTGGCCTTGCACAATTCAGTGTCAGATGGTTGCAGGCCAATCAGTTCAGCTACTTGGAATGTTTCTGGCAGTCCTGGCTGGTTCACTTTCTTGCAATATTGCCCAACATGTTGACATGGTAGCACTGATGTCAACCTGAAACTGTGCTTCTTTAAATTGGCTACAGAAATATTAGGTTTCCCTGGTATCACCACTGCAATCTTGAAATAACCCCATTGCTGTATGGTGTGTGCCAGCAGTGTCAGATAATGAAGAACAATCCTCAAAGTCAAAGTTATCCAGAGCACCAATTGTGAAATCTGTTCTGTTGAAATGACTTGGAATAGGCGTGCTATTGGCTTCACATGTTTGATGTACTGCATAAGCAGCCAAAAGGCTCCAACTTCTTACTACATCAGCATAGCTCACTGATACACCAATCCGATTCATGGATGTTATGAGCTCCTTACTTTTACATTTGTCATGAATGCTATGAGCAGTCATCATGTGCAGCAGAGTTTTCTTTGTGCCCTTGTGCAGTTCATAGAATGTTATTTGGAAAAGACACGACAGCTTTACAACCTGATGTTTCAATGTACTACTTGTATCACGGCCAATCTTGTTATCCCAGTCACTTTTTTCATCTGGTTCATCTCCTTGCTGAACCGTTGCTGCATGCAGCAGGCACAATTTTCTGATATGAATGAATGAATGAATGTTTTTATTAGGCCTTAAGCTTTCGCTATAGCCTTGATAACAGAATCAAGCAATAAAATAGAGAATACAAAATTACTAAAGAAGAAATATCAAAAGTTTCCAATACAGTTTACAAGGAAATAGCAACAATTTTTTAGTACAATCCAAAATCAGGAAGGAACAGAAACAATGAATACTACTAAAAAGTAAGGACTACCCTGTAGATAAATCAACAACTTGTTCCATCCAAAACTCTTATGATAATTAGAGCAAACAGCAAGTACAGCCAAGGTACTTCCTTGGTTGAAACTATCTACATTGTGATTATACCAGGTCAAAAACTGAATTGATTTAATAGATCAGTTCANCAAAAACTGAATTTATTTAATAGATCAGTTCACCCAAGGTTCCCCATGGCTAACGCCCGACCATGTATCCAATAACCTAGATAGCGCAAAACTAAATTCTTGGTTGTGCAAGGATATCATGGAGAATCTCTTAAAAAACAGAAAAATAGAGCATTTATCAAGCATTTATAATTATTCTGATATGAAAAGAATGTCAGGAACACATCTGACATTATTGCGTTCTCCCATGAGTGGCGCAGTTCTTCAGCATCACAGAATTTGTCTTGCAGCTGGAAATCAGCGTTCTGCATTGCTTCTCTTAAAAGTCCTCCTGCAGATTTCACAGCATCATGGGAACGTATTTTAGTGGCAAGTTCCTCAGCACTCAAAGCAGCTGAAAACACAAGCAGTGGTTCATTCCTTTTTTTTTTTTTTTGGACGGACAAAACAAAATTTTGTCTCCGTATGTTTTTACTAGAAAAATTTTGACCTCATTTTGTTTTTATTTTATTTATTTATTCATTAAAATATTTAATATCCTGCCCCTCCTGCCACAGGCAGCTCGGGGTGGCTCACAACAGTGTACATCAACAATTATAAAACCATAACATTATAAAAACATATTACTCCCCCCAATCCCTTTCCTCCCCCACCCTCTATCCATCTCCCCCGTCAAACGCCTGATGGAACAGCCAAGTCTTACAGCTTTTATGAAAGGATTAAATATTAAAGTCTCTTCATCTATGTTGCTCATCAGCTCTCTAATATCTGTAAGTGTGAAGCCATAGCCTGCTCCTAGAAGAGGGCCTATTACATCTTTTACTTCTTGAAACAACTGAAATTTCCAAGACCAGCTACTTTTCCATGGTTCCTCAAGGTTGATAGACATATGCTGATATTTCAAAAGGTAGCTGTTCATACATTTACCATGGGCAAAGAGATCGGCAGCAAAAATTCTGTGCTCACTGTCAAGATCTGCAATGAGGTCAAATACTTCATCCTGGAAAAAACTAGCAGTAGCTAAAAATGCATTTGCTCGCTGCTCTTCACAAATTCTGAACTTAGTTCTCACTCTAACTCTACGCTCAATTCTTCTGGTTTTATTACAAACAATGCATGGCAGATCATCAGAATGCTGATTATTCACACTGGGAGAAGGATGTGTAGTTTGATTTAGATCTGTAGGACTTTTTGAAGGTGTACTCACTAGTTCCAGATTCCCAAATGTCACTTTCCACAGTATTGTGAAGAGTGGCCCACAATTCTTTTTCACATACTGCAGCCAATATTTTCCTTAGTGTATATTTGTTATAACACATGTTATCCATATGGTAGTAAATTTTATTGCTGTCATTCAAAAGCTTTAGTCGCTTAAAAACCACATACTGCCTTATTTCAGCTGCCTCTCTCACTTGTTTTTGGCCACCATCTTTACTTGTTAATTTGATACATGCCTTTTCTTGTTGACATAATGCACTGATCTTTCTTGAAAAGATTCAACAAAATTCCCTTGCCTATGTCATTTCTACTTTCAGCTTCTTCATCCATTTCACTTCTGAGGCCCAGAATCACCACAGTCTCTTCAGATTCTATGGGTGTTTTCAGATGTTACGGGGCCGATTGGCCCCTTACCGAAAACAACCAATTCATCCCCCGCCAGGATGACCCCGTCATGCCGTATCAGACGTGCCAGGGGATCCCAGCGGGAAATCTGGGAGGGGACGGGGCCGCGCAGCACAATGCAACGTGCGGCCGCACGGCCCCGCCCCCTCCACACTCCCCGCCGCCCACCCTCTGGGGAGACGGGCGGGTGGTGGGGCCAATGCGGCTGCAGCGTCTGGCCGAATTCGCCACGGCCCGGGATCCCGCCAGTGATCCCGGGCAGTGGCACCCAACCAGACGTGATTTTTTTTTTGGTCCCCGCCGGGGATCACTTTCACCACGCTTCCTGGGAAAGTCCCCCGGGGAGCCCAGGAAGCATGGTTGAAATTGAACCCATGTGCCGATTGAGCGTGGCGAACATCTGGCAGCCGCCAAACAGACGTTCGAGGCACAGTGACCACAAGTGGGTATTCACTGTGGTTCACTGTGATCTCATAACGTCTGAAATCACCCTATGGCTCCTCCAAAGGGACAAAAATCCTTCCCTGTAGAGATCCTCCAGGGGGCTATATGCAGCACTAATTCACAGGCAGAAAACCTTTTCGCACAATTTGGAAATTCAAATGCCCTATCAGAGAAAAGATATTTACTTTGAGGTAGCTTTGGCTAAAAAATATGACTGGCTGAAGCACAACCGGTGATCAGCATAACTGAGCAGAGGTTTTAATCCAGGTCTTCCTGCTCCTACTCTAGTAATCTCTGTGGTGGTAATAGTGGCTACTAATAGTTCTACCTATCTGGACTAAGAAATCCTATATTTTGCCACCAAAATGAGCTTTCTACATGCACTCATTCATGAGTTATCCCATATTCACGTCAGCCATCTTTGAAAATGGCAGCTACAGACTTAATGCCACAGAATGGGCATGTCTGCCCAAGCTAAATGTGTACTTACATAGGCCAGAAACATATACAAACTTCAAGGTTCTCTGTATAATCTATCTTTTACGGGGGTCAATGGCAGATCCTGGACTATGCCATATAGATAGATTCCCTTATCTATATACTGCAGACTCTTGCACCTTCTTATATATATAATGTGTGTGTGTGTGTGTGTGTATATATATACATACATACATATATATATATATATATATATATATATATATGTATGTATNTTGTGCAAGGATATCATGGAGAATCTCTTAAAAAACAGAAAAATAGAGCATTTATCAAGCATTTATAATTATGCTGATATGAAAAGAATGTCAGGAACACATCTGACATTATTGCGTTCTCCCATGAGTGGCGCAGTTCTTCAGCATCACAGAATTTGTCTTGCAGCTGGAAATCAGCGTTCTGCATTGCTTCTCTTAAAAGTCCTCCTGCAGATTTCACAGCATCATGGGAACGTATTTTAGTGGCAAGTTCCTCAGCACTCAAAGCAGCTGAAAACACAAGCAGTGGTTCATTCCTTTTTTTTTTTTTTTTGGACGGACAAAACAAAATTTTGTCTCCGTATGTTTTTACTAGAAAAATTTTGACCTCATTTTGTTTTTATTTTATTTATTTATTCATTAAAATATTTAATATCCTGCCCCTCCTGCCACAGGCAGCTCGGGGTGGCTCACAACAGTGTACATCAACAATTATAAAACCATAACATTATAAAAACATATTACTCCCCCCAATCCCTTTCCTCCCCCACCCTCTATCCATCTCCCCCGTCAAACGCCTGATGGAACAGCCAAGTCTTACAGCTTTTATGAAAGGATTAAATATTAAAGTCTCTTCATCTATGTTGCTCATCAGCTCTCTAATATCTGTAAGTGTGAAGCCATAGCCTGCTCCTAGAAGAGGGCCTATTACATCTTTTACTTCTTGAAACAACTGAAATTTCCAAGACCAGCTACTTTTCCATGGTTCCTCAAGGTTGATAGACATATGCTGATATTTCAAAAGGTAGCTGTTCATACATTTACCATGGGCAAAGAGATCGGCAGCAAAAATTCTGTGCTCACTGTCAAGATCTGCAATGAGGTCAAATACTTCATCCTGGAAAAAACTAGCAGTAGCTAAAAATGCATTTGCTCGCTGCTCTTCACAAATTCTGAACTTAGTTCTCACTCTAACTCTACGCTCAATTCTTCTGGTTTTATTACAAACAATGCATGGCAGATCATCAGAATGCTGATTATTCACACTGGGAGAAGGATGTGTAGTTTGATTTAGATCTGTAGGACTTTTTGAAGGTGTACTCACTAGTTCCAGATTCCCAAATGTCACTTTCCACAGTATTGTGAAGAGTGGCCCACAATTCTTTTTCACATACTGCAGCCAATATTTTCCTTAGTGTATATTTGTTATAACACATGTTATCCATATGGTAGTAAATTTTATTGCTGTCATTCAAAAGCTTTAGTCGCTTAAAAACCACATACTGCCTTATTTCAGCTGCCTCTCTCACTTGTTTTTGGCCACCATCTTTACTTGTTAATTTGATACATGCCTTTTCTTGTTGACATAATGCACTGATCTTTCTTGAAAAGATTCAACAAAATTCCCTTGCCTATGTCATTTCTACTTTCAGCTTCTTCATCCATTTCACTTCTGAGGCCCAGAATCACCACAGTCTCTTCAGATTCTATGGGTGTTTTCAGATGTTACGGGGCCGATTGGCCCCTTACCGAAAACAACCAATTCATCCCCCGCCAGGATGACCCCGTCATGCCGTATCAGACGTGCCAGGGGATCCCAGCGGGAAATCTGGGAGGGGACGGGGCCGCGCAGCACAATGCAACGTGCGGCCGCACGGCCCCGCCCCCTCCACACTCCCCGCCGCCCACCCTCTGGGGAGACGGGCGGGTGGTGGGGCCAATGCGGCTGCAGCGTCTGGCCGAATTCGCCACGGCCCGGGATCCCGCCAGTGATCCCGGGCAGTGGCACCCAACCAGACGTGATTTTTTTTTTGGTCCCCGCCGGGGATCACTTTCACCACGCTTCCTGGGAAAGTCCCCCGGGGAGCCCAGGAAGCATGGTTGAAATTGAACCCATGTGCCGATTGAGCGTGGCGAACATCTGGCAGCCGCCAAACAGACGTTCGAGGCACAGTGACCACAAGTGGGTATTCACTGTGGTTCACTGTGATCTCATAACGTCTGAAATCACCCTATGGCTCCTCCAAAGGGACAAAAATCCTTCCCTGTAGAGATCCTCCAGGGGGCTATATGCAGCACTAATTCACAGGCAGAAAACCTTTTCGCACAATTTGGAAATTCAAATGCCCTATCAGAGAAAAGATATTTACTTTGAGGTAGCTTTGGCTAAAAAATATGACTGGCTGAAGCACAACCGGTGATCAGCATAACTGAGCAGAGGTTTTAATCCAGGTCTTCCTGCTCCTACTCTAGTAATCTCTGTGGTGGTAATAGTGGCTACTAATAGTTCTACCTATCTGGACTAAGAAATCCTATATTTTGCCACCAAAATGAGCTTTCTACATGCACTCATTCATGAGTTATCCCATATTCACGTCAGCCATCTTTGAAAATGGCAGCTACAGACTTAATGCCACAGAATGGGCATGTCTGCCCAAGCTAAATGTGTACTTACATAGGCCAGAAACATATACAAACTTCAAGGTTCTCTGTATAATCTATCTTTTACGGGGGTCAATGGCAGATCCTGGACTATGCCATATAGATAGATTCCCTTATCTATATACTGCAGACTCTTGCACCTTCTTATATATATAATGTGTGTGTGTGTGTGTGTGTATATATATACATACATACATATATATATATATATATATATATATATATATGTATGTATGTATATACACACACACACACATTTTATATAATATGTAATACATACAGAGAACCTTTATATATATCTCCTCACAACAACCCTGTAATGTAGGTTAGGCTGAGAGATCTGTGACCGTGACTGTGAGTTCACAGCTAAGGTGAGACTTGAACCAGGGGCCTCTTCCTACGTTCTAGTCCAAGTACTGTACTCATAACCTCTACACCTCTACTTGCTCTGTTAATCTAGAAAATAATTGTATATGCTTCAAGGCAGGGGTGGAAGTCCTCCTGCCCAAGGACTAAATCCAACCTGCAACTGTTTTAATGGGACCCTTTTCTTTGGACCTGGCCTATGTATCCAGTCTCTACCCTAAATCTCTGAAAGAAGGGCCTCAAGGGAAGGGAGTGGAGATGACAATGTGTATTCAAGACTAGGGGTGGACCAATGGTATATATCCAGGAAATGGGCCTTCCTCTTCCCCTCTTCTGAGCAAACAACTTAAACTTCTCAGCTCTCCACTTCTATCCAGCCTGCTGAGCTTGTACTAATTTTGAAAGTGGCCTGCTTCAAGAGCTGAGCCGTTCATTCTGCACAACTCTCAATAAACTCCTTGCAAATTTGAGGTAAAAAAGGAAAGAATGATTCAGTTCAAATTAAAAAAGGCAAGACAATTTAAACCAAGTTGTAGTATACCAAGTATAATACATTTACTTCTAGTTTAAACCAATAGAAGATAAAAACAAAGTAATTTAAGTGATAAGATTAAAAAAAATAATCCTTCCCATGCAATGGTATCTATTTTTAAAAATTGTTCTGATTGTTGGGGGGGGGGGAGAGAATAATGAGGTGTTTTTCCATCTATTGTAGGTATCTCAAAGGTGTGTGTGTGTGATTTCAGATGTTACACGGTCCCGAGTCACAACAGTGGATTCCCAGCGGTGGCGAACCGGCTAACCACCCCACGTGGTCAAAGAATGCACCGAATAGATGTGACGGGAGCGGGACCATGGCAGGGAATCGGGTCACCAGATCACAGACCGGGGCGGTGCAACAGACGTGACGCCAATCCCCGGACGTGATCAAAACACCCAGAAGGAGCCGGGGAGGGGCGGGACACAGAAATGGCCACCTGAGGACAAACGAAGCCATAAGGGACACAAGGGAATGCCCACACAAGGGAAATAGGAAGGTAGGGGGGAGAGGGAGAAGAGCCGCCCAGGTATCACACACAACAGGCACAGAGGCAGTGAGGGAACAGTGGAACACACAGCACAAACACATACGCCTGGGCACACACACACCCGGACAGGAAAGGGGGGGGACCACAGCGGGACTGACACCACACAAGGCACAATGGGCACGGGGGGAGGGGGGCAAGGGACAGGGAAGAGGATGGGAAATGGCACAGGGGCACAGCAGGACACAGGCAATGGCAACCAGAACACCTAATACAGAACAGTCCGCACGGGCACCCTCACAGCAACACAGGCAGTCCCGGAACGGGGGGCCCCAGGAGGTCCGGGCACAGGCACAGCAGGAGCACACACGGAACAGGGAGTGGGCCAGGAACAGTCTAGGAGGCACACTCGGAACCCAAGCGCCAGTGAGGGGGCGATGGAGGGGAGAGAGGAGGTCCAGGGCAGTGCAGCAGGTCCAAAGTCACACAACCCCCACACCCCATGGGAGGAAGCCGGGGGGGGAAGTCCAGGGGCCCCAGAACTCAGAGATCACCCGGGCACCTGGGGGGGGCCTGGGGCGCAGAAAGGGGCAAGGGAAAGGAGGACAGTCAGAAGCATCCTGGGGAGCTGGGGGGGTGGTCAGGGCACCGGAGGTAGACAATGGAGACGGTAGCCATGTAGGGGACCACCGGGGGCATAGGCAGACAGTGGGGGCCCCGGAGGGGGCCCAGAGCCACAGGCAAGGGCAGCGACACCCCAGGAAGCAGGCACCACAGCAGGATGACCGGGACAGCAAGGAGGAAGCAGACAGTGGACCACGGAACCTGGGTGGATCTGGGAGCCCACACGGGGGCTAGGAACAGGGGTCTGGGAGGCACAGGGGGACTCACAGCCAGCTGCTGGGGGCCACAAAGGGCCCAGGGGCCGGATACGCCACCTGATGAATGAGGTGGGGCCAATGAAGCATGCCTCGGTGTTACCCCTACATGGACATGTGGTGGGCAATCAGATAGTACACCTCAAATGGATCCTGCATGGAGAGACCCAGCTGCACATCGGAACGGGACCACACACCGGACATCGCCGCCAGCTCCGTCGTGGTATGCTCCGACAAGCAGCAGTCAGCAGCAGGGGGCCACGGAAGCTGACCCAGCTCCAACAGCCAGTGATACACTGCCTCACAGGAGTGCTGGGGCCCACGGGCCCCATGAATGCAGCCAAAGTAGGAGACGGCTAGGGCAGGGCCCCCCTCCACCAGACAGACCGTGTAGGTGACCAGGCTGCACACAGATAGGGCGGACACGGTCTCCGCTGAAGACCAAGCCACATGTGAGCACCTCATCTCTAGGATGCACCCATCAGGAAAGGGAACCAGCCCCAGAGTCTCAGCATGCAGCCGGCAATCACGGGCACTCGCCTCTGTTAGCTGAAGTAACGAAGGCCAGAGCTCAGGCTCGCACAAGCACCCGACAGGCTGTCCGGGCAGCTCAGCAGTAATTGCATAACTGGGGTATGCCACAGGTCACACAGGACCATGGTCTCGTGGAAGGACCATGGATGAGGGGCCCCATGGGGGCCGGGAGCCCAGTGGAAGCACAGCCAGCCATGATCCAGCACACCAGGGAGAATAACACCAAGGACGGGGGTCCCACATTCCCTCCAGGGGTGGGAGGGGACTCAGGGGGGCCCCAAGGCTGGCCGAGAAAGCCACAGGCCACAACAATGTATGGCAACAGAGGGAGGCGTGGGGTGCGGACCCAGCACAGCTGCAGAAACTGAGCACACAGACAGGACAGTCGACACACTAATCAGGCTGGCAAGGACACAATGTTGCCAACAGGGAGAGGTGGGAGGTGATGACAGGAGACATGTAGCTGCATACTGCATGCCCGAGCATGCGCCGCTCCATGCGCACGGCTCCCGGCAGGGACAGCAGGAGCACTCAATATCGCGCACCCGCTGCCCTGGGTTGCCCACCCTGCGGGAGCTGGCACAGGCATCTGGGAGGAGGCACTACCCATCCCAGCCTATATCTGGGCCACCAGCGGCCCCCTGGGGCTCACCTCACCATGGAGCGGGACCGGTTGGATGCATGGAGGATGCTCCTTGCGCTCTGTGCCAAGTGGTACCATGCCCACACCCATCACCTGTGCATCCAGAGGTGCACCTGGGCGCCCGCCTGTGGGTTACCATGGCCTGGAGTGCTGCAGGGGCCTGCAGGGCTCACCAAGCCCTGCCTGGCCCAGCTCAGGGCACAGCGGGTGTCCAGGGCAGACATACAGGCCATGAGCTAAAGCCAGACCAGGCCTGTGGTGATCCGCAAGGCGGCAGGGCACCTCCAATGGAGGAGGTAGACCAAGCTCCGGGCCACCCTGCTCACTATGCCCATTGCCCAGCGGCTATGGGTCATGGAGTGGGCCCAGGGCTGGTGGTCCCGGGCACTGGATCAGTGGGATGAGGCAACCTGGAGGGCACACTTCCGGACGGACAAGCTCACCCTACTGCGGCTCGTGGAGCTGCTCATGCCCTGGCTGGAGCAGAAGCACACGCCCATGAGGAACCTCATCCCCATGGCCAGGGTGGCCATCGGGGTCTGGGCCCTGGCAACGCCCGGCTCATGCCGGTCCGTCTCGCAGCACTTTTGTGTCGGGCTGAGCACCATGGCCTGTCTGTGAGGCTGTGGGGGGCATACTCCTGGACAGGGCGATCCAGCTGGTGGATCAGGGGCCCGTGATGGCCGGCTTCACAGCTGGTGGGTTCCCCAACTGCATGGGTGCCATGGACGGCACCCACATCGAGATCCTTCACCCCTCCATGGGGGAGGCTGTGGAGTATGTCAACAGGCACGGGTATCACTCCCTGCAGCTGCAGGCAGTCGTGGACCACTGAGGGAGGTTCATAGACATCTTCACGGGCAACTCCAGGCGCAGCCACGATGCCCGGATCATGACCATCTCCCCCTTTTATGCCCGGATGTACCGGGGGGACTTTGCAGACATGGGGATGGCCCGGATCGAGGGGGTGCTGATGCCCCCCTGTATCCTGGGGGACCCAGCCTACCCCCTAACCCGGTGGCTGATGAAGGTATATCTGGTCGCCTGGACCCCGGCGGAGGCGCTCTACAATACCCACCTGTGTGCCAGCAGGACTGTGGTCAAGTGGGCGTTCAGGGCCCTCAAGCAGCACTGGAGGAGCCTCACCGGCCGGCTCGACTGCACAGTGGAGACCTCGGCCCTGGTGATCGGTGCCTGCTGTGTGCTGCACAATGTGTGCAAAACTGATGGGGCCGCCCTCGAATACCCCATGCCTACCCGACCTCCCGGCCCTGTGCCTCTGTACATGAACACGGACAACCCAAGGGAGTACCATTATGCCAAACACATCCGTGCCACCCTACTCAGACACATCAGCTGGGAGGACCAGGCATGAGAGCACACACCACCCGGCCCACCCCCCAGGGGTCCCAGGGGATTTCCTGGGTGAGCCCCTATATGGGCATGGTCCACCCCCCATCTCTGGGCCCCTGAATAGACCACAGGAGGCAGCTGTGCCATCCATGCATTTATTATATCACCCGCTTACCCATGCCACAACCACCACCACCCCTCATACTGCCCTCCCCCTTCCCCCTCACCCCCCCTGACCTCCTCGTTTCCTGGGGCGCCCCCTCAAGTGCCCTGTGGGTGGCACGGAGCACTGGGAGCTGCCCTCCCCCCCCCCGCTGTCCATGTCCCCAATGGTGTCCTGGGAGGCCTCGGTGTCCAGAGGGGCAGGTGGTGGTGAGAGGGAGAGAGAACCCAGGACCCGAGGGGCACCCCTGGGTGGCTGCTCCCTCCTGAGGCCTATAGGGACCAGGAGGTGGATGCGGGGCCCCTGCTGGCATGGAGGCAGCTGGGGCGGTTGGGGAGGCGGTGGGGGCCGGGGCAGGCAGGGTGCCCTGCAGGGCAGCTGCCATCACATAGGCACACATAGTGCCCGCATGCAGGAGCAGGGAAGTCCCAATGTCATGGGACCTGTCCATCTTTGCAGAATGCTCCTGCACCATAACTGCGATGGCCTGTTCCAGCTACCCGAACGCCTCTACCTGTGGTGCTGTGCTCCCAGCATTCCTGCCTCCACTCCAAGCACACCTCTGCCTGAAGCCTCTGGTCCCTTGCCTCCGCCCGCTCTGGGAANTATGCCACAGGTCACGCAGGGCTATGGTCTCGTGGAAGGACCATGGATGAGGGGCCCCATGGGGGCCGGGAGCCCAGTGGAAGCACAGCCAGCCATGATCCAGCACACCAGGGAGAATAACACCAAGGACGGGGGTCCCACATTCCCTCCAGGGGTGGGAGGGGACTCAGGGGGGCCCCAAGGCTGGCCGAGAAAGCCACAGGCCACAACAATGTATGGCAACAGAGGGAGGCGTGGGGTGCGGACCCAGCACAGCTGCAGAAACTGAGCACACAGACAGGACAGTCGACACACTAATCAGGCTGGCAAGGACACAATGTTGCCAACAGGGAGAGGTGGGAGGTGATGACAGGAGACATGTAGCTGCATACTGCATGCCCGAGCATGCGCCGCTCCATGCGCACGGCTCCCGGCAGGGACAGCAGGAGCACTCAATATCGCGCACCCGCTGCCCTGGGTTGCCCACCCTGCGGGAGCTGGCACAGGCATCTGGGAGGAGGCACTACCCATCCCAGCCTATATCTGGGCCACCAGCGGCCCCCTGGGGCTCACCTCACCATGGAGCGGGACCGGTTGGATGCATGGAGGATGCTCCTTGCGCTCTGTGCCAAGTGGTACCATGCCCACACCCATCACCTGTGCATCCAGAGGTGCACCTGGGCGCCCGCCTGTGGGTTACCAAGGCCTGGAGTGCTGCAGGGGCCTGCAGGGCTCACCAAGCCCTGCCTGGCCCAGCTCAGGGCACAGCGGGTGTCCAGGGCAGACATACAGGCCATGAGCTAAAGCCAGACCAGGCCTGTGGTGATCCGCAAGGCGGCAGGGCACCTCCAATGGAGGAGGTAGACCAAGCTCCGGGCCACCCTGCTCACTATGCCCATTGCCCAGCGGCTATGGGTCATGGAGTGGGCCCAGGGCTGGTGGTCCCGGGCACTGGATCAGTGGGATGAGGCAACCTGGAGGGCACACTTCCGGACGGACAAGCTCACCCTACTGCGGCTCGTGGAGCTGCTCATGCCCTGGCTGGAGCAGAAGCACACGCCCATGAGGAACCTCATCCCCATGGCCAGGGTGGCCATCGGGGTCTGGGCCCTGGCAACGCCCGGCTCATGCCGGTCCGTCTCGCAGCACTTTTGTGTCGGGCTGAGCACCATGGCCTGTCTGTGAGGCTGTGGGGGGCATACTCCTGGACAGGGCGATCCAGCTGGTGGATCAGGGGCCAGTGATGGCCGGCTTCACAGCTGGTGGGTTCCCCAACTGCATGGGTGCCATGGACGGCACCCACATCGAGATCCTTCACCCCTCCATGGGGGAGGCTGTGGAGTATGTCAACAGGCACGGGTATCACTCCCTGCAGCTGCAGGCAGTCGTGGACCACTGAGGGAGGTTCATAGACATCTTCACGGGCAACTCCAGGCGCAGCCACGATGCCCGGATCATGACCATCTCCCCCTTTTATGCCCGGATGTACCGGGGGGACTTTGCAGACATGGGGATGGCCCGGATCGAGGGGGTGCTGATGCCCCCCTGTATCCTGGGGGACCCAGCCTACCCCCTAACCCGGTGGCTGATGAAGGTATATCTGGTCGCCTGGACCCCGGCGGAGGCGCTCTACAATACCCACCTGTGTGCCAGCAGGACTGTGGTCAAGTGGGCGTTCAGGGCCCTCAAGCAGCACTGGAGGAGCCTCACCGGCCGGCTCGACTGCACAGTGGAGACCTCGGCCCTGGTGATCGGTGCCTGCTGTGTGCTGCACAATGTGTGCAAAACTGATGGGGCCGCCCTCGAATACCCCATGCCTACCCGACCTCCCGGCCCTGTGCCTCTGTACATGAACACGGACAACCCAAGGGAGTACCATTATGCCAAACACATCCGTGCCACCCTACTCAGACACATCAGCTGGGAGGACCAGGCATGAGAGCACACACCACCCGGCCCACCCCCCAGGGGTCCCAGGGGATTTCCTGGGTGAGCCCCTATATGGGCATGGTCCACCCCCCATCTCTGGGCCCCTGAATAGACCACAGGAGGCAGCTGTGCCATCCATGCATTTATTATATCACCCGCTTACCCATGCCACAACCACCACCACCCCTCATACTGCCCTCCCCCTTCCCCCTCACCCCCCCTGACCTCCTCGTTTCCTGGGGCGCCCCCTCAAGTGCCCTGTGGGTGGCACGGAGCACTGGGAGCTGCCCTCCCCCCCCCCGCTGTCCATGTCCCCAATGGTGTCCTGGGAGGCCTCGGTGTCCAGAGGGGCAGGTGGTGGTGAGAGGGAGAGAGAACCCAGGACCCGAGGGGCACCCCTGGGTGGCTGCTCCCTCCTGAGGCCTATAGGGACCAGGAGGTGGATGCGGGGCCCCTGCTGGCATGGAGGCAGCTGGGGCGGTTGGGGAGGCGGTGGGGGCCGGGGCAGGCAGGGTGCCCTGCAGGGCAGCTGCCATCACATAGGCACACATAGTGCCCGCATGCAGGAGCAGGGAAGTCCCAATGTCATGGGACCTGTCCATCTTTGCAGAATGCTCCTGCACCATAACTGCGATGGCCTGTTCCAGCTACCCGAACGCCTCTACCTGTGGTGCTGTGCTCCCAGCATTCCTGCCTCCACTCCAAGCACACCTCTGCCTGAAGCCTCTGGTCCCTTGCCTCCGCCCGCTCTGGGAAGCACTCTATGGCCACCTCCATGCGGTCCATGGACGCAATCATCTGCTCCCCCTGTTCAGTGGTGGTCCGGACAATTTCCTCCGCCTGGTCCTCCCTCCGGTGCTGTACCCGTGCCTGGTGCTCCCTCATTCGCTGGGCTGGGGGCACAGACCCGGGTTGCTGGGGCCCCTCTGGCTGTCCTGTAGGGTACATGGTGGTTAGTCATTAGCCGCTCCAGGCTCCCTCCCCCCTTGGGACCTTCCCCCCCTCTCCCACCCCTCTGGGCCCCCTACCCACTACACGTATGACCCGAGTCCTCTACCTGACCTCCCCGTCCCCCCCCACCTGTGTGCCTCACCTGGGTCCTCCGGCTGCTGCCTGGGCTGCTCTGCACTGGACTCCTCGCTTGCCTGCCTCTGGTGCCGGGGCGTTCCGTGCCCTGTGGGGGTATGGGGCACCATGGGGGGTGGTTGGTGGAGGGCTTTCGGGTTGCCTGGGCAGCCCCCCTGGCCCTTGCCCCATATCACGGGCTGGCAGGCCTGGGTGGGGCCTGGTCTCTGGCTGTCCCGTCCCCGATCCCCCTGCCCCCTCGCCACGGGTCTGTCCCCCCATCCCATCTGCCTGCTTACCCTCAATGTCCATCTCCAATCCCTCCGAGGCTGGCCCCTCGGTGTTGCTGTGCTCCCCCTGCAACCACTGACTGAGGGTGATGAGGGTGCAGGCCTCGGAGTCCGGACAGGGGGTGGGGGCTCTCCGGGCTGCTGTCCAGGGGGGGCCTGCTGGTCTCTGAGGTCCCTGGGCATTCCTCCAGAGGGGTCTGGGGCCCTGGAGCGGGTGCCTTCTTGCGGGGCAGCAAGGGGAGGGGGTACCTTGGCCCGTTCCCTGCCCTGGACCACAGCGCTCCCCACGAGCTGTGGGGTGACTATTGATCCCTTCATGTGGAGGATGCAGTCTAGAGCATCGTAGAAGGGGGCAGTCTGGAGTCCGTGTCCAGACCACTGGTTGTTGTCCCTAATGGCCTTGTACCCCCTCTTTAGCTCTTTGGCCTTGGAGCGGCACTGGGCGATGGTCCGGTGATGCCCCGCCACCTCCTTTTCCCGCACTATCTCCTGGAACACGTGTCATTTCTCTGATTGAGCGCTAGCTCCAGCTGATGCTCCAGGGTCCCCCAGATGCGGATAAAGTCCCTGGTCTCTCAGAGCCCCCACTGGCCCTCTTGGTGGTACGACCTTCTCCCCCTTCTCCCCTCCAGTTCCTCCTCCTCCCCCTGGGCAGGGCCCGTCTCCTCCAGGGGCTTGGGCTCCCGGACCCATTTGCGTGTCTGCGGAACAGAAGCGGGGGGAGGTTGTTGGGTGTTCGGGTGCTGGTTTGCCCTGGTCCCGCATCCCTCCCCCATCCCCCTCACCTGCCGGCTGGCCGTTCCCCCGCCTCCCCCATGGTGCCCATGTGCTGCCGGGTCTGCTCCCCTTTTTTCCCCTTACCTGTTTCCAGGGTGCCTCCTCCCCGGTCCGGTTGATGTCCCGAGGGTGGCCTGTCCCAGCTGCTGCTGCTGCTGCTGCTGCTGGTGCTGCTGTCCCTGAACCTCCTGCATGTGCAGCACGACCACCTCCTCTGCCCGTGCCTCCACCTCCTCCTCCTGCCTTGCTCTCTCGCCCGCTGGTCTCCTCTCCCTTCTGCCTCGCTCCATCCTGCCACGTTCCCCTACTGCTGTGTGCTCTTTAAATCTCCCTCCACAGCCTGTGTTGTTGCTGGTTGCCTGGCAGTGATGCTGCGTGCTTTGTCCCCGGCTGGGAATCATTTTCTTTGATTCCAGCCGGTGACTGCCATCCAGATGTTACTTTTTTTTGTTTCCTTCTGGGAATCTCTTTGACCATGCTTTCGGAGATGGTCCGGGCCGGAGGTCGAGAAGCGTGTTTGAATTTGACCCCATGTGGGTATTGACTGTGGTGAACACCTGACGGCCGCCGAACAGATGTTCAGGGCACTTTGGCCCTGCCGTGGGATTGAGCGTGGTTCACTGTGGTTGACTGGGATCTTGTAACATCTGAAAATACCCTGTGTGTTTTATACTAGGGGTGGACAAAGTCCTCAACTTCAAGAGCCATGGACCAAAATCCTCATATGGCCAAGAGCCACAAGGCACACGTGTATGCACGCACACACAAATCTGTCCTCCGTGACTGGCTGATGGAGTCAGTGCTCTGAGGTCATGGCTGCTGAGATTCTGAGAAGCAGCTGCAATTTGGTGCTAAGACTTTGGTGCAATGACACAGGACCATTAAGGAATGGGCCACAAACCAGCCCTGGCCAAGAGCCTGACTTGAACTCACCAAGAGCCAGTGGGTCCTGAGCCACAGTTTACCCACCTGTGTTACATACAAGTGTACACACACACACACACACACACACACATACACACACACAGAGTTTACCCACCTGTGTTATATACAAGTGTACACACACACACACAGACACAGAGTTTTCCCACCTGTGTTATATACAAGTGTACACACACACACACACACCTCTGTAGCCACAAGGTGCTTCAAGGATGTAGCAAGCTAGAATAGGGGCAGGTGGTGCAGTTGCACTGTGGCCCATGAGGCTCAGGGTCTCATGCTCCTTGGTGCAGCCACATCCCCTGCTGCTGGGAGAGAGTTCGGGGGGCCCGTACCATCTTCTGCACCAGGGCTACACCTTTGTTCAGAACAAAGTAAGCACAAACTGGTGGTCAGCTTCAGTTTCCAGCTAACATTTTGCAAGTTCAAAGCTGTCCCCAATAGGGGTAACCTTGTTCACTCTATTGTTTAAGGGATAATATAAACTGCCCTATGTGATGATCCAATTAGCCAAGGGAGATGCATAAGCAACTATAATGCAGTGCTCTGTGGTTTTATACAACATAGGCCCCAACCAACCAGCTCGTCAGCTGTAATTAAGAAGCACTTGGAAAAGATTAGATGAGGGTGGGGTGGAAACATCCATCTCATTCCTCCCCTCCCACCATCTCATGGGAGTGCTCTGCACCAGATTAATCCCTACTACAAATACAGACAGTAAAGTCTAGTATCCTCTCTAATTTGCATCAGCTACTGTTGGCTGCAGGTATTCCTGTTAATAAACACTCCAATAATATTCCCTATTTTGAGCATTTTTTCTGGTTGCTATCTGCAGGTTGCTGAGGGTGGCATGGAGATCTGCATCATCCAATGATCCTCCTGTGCTGAAGAGATACTCCTGCGGCTGATTAAGCCAGCTTCACGACAGCCTTGGTTCACTGAATCAGCACAAAGCTGTCCTCATGCAGTGGAAGGTCTAGCTAATTAAGCTATTTTCTTCTGAAAATTGCACCTGATCTGAAAGCACATACCAGGGTCTTTTATGATGCATAGGCAGAATTACCAGCTCTCTGGTTTGACTCAGAGTCTTTGGGGTTTGATGCATCCTCTCCAAGCTCCGAGGTGAAGTTTCCGTTTTCCCTAAGTTATCCACAAGAATTATTTCAGGGTGGGTGACCTGTTGGAATGGAGCGAAGCAAAGAGACTCTCTGTGGAGTGTTGTGATGTCGCAGCATTCTGAAGGGGGTGTGGCCATATTAGAAACAAGCAGAATATTCACTTTGCCCTGCCCTCTTTTGGCTTCACCCTTCCTTTTTTTCTGGCAAGGTGGCAACCCAATGTATAGGAAATCCTAGCTTCCGTTTGGGCTAGATGCATTTTAGGTCTGGGATGTGCGAACGCGGTTCGGAAATTCGGAGTTCGGATCAAACTCGACTAGTTTGGTCGACCAAACTCGACTAGTTTGGTCGCCCGAACCGAACTTCCGAACTGAACTCAATTTTTGAACCAAACCGAATTTCCGAACTCAGTTCTGTTCACACATTCTTACTAGGTGTAGCAGGAAGTCTGGAAATGATTAGGAGTTGTGTGAGCATATTTTACTGCATTGTACAGGCAGCATTAAAAAGCATCTGAAAGCTTCTCTCTCCCCCAAGATGATTGAGGCTACCAGTGTACAACCCTGGGATCTGGGCTTGAACTGGCACCCTTGTGGCCCTGAACACAGCGGCTGGCTCTGCAGCAGCACTGGTTCCTGCAAGCTGAGGCCCACTCTTGGCTACAAGACCTTCTCCAGCACCTGTCAAGCCATGCCCCTCCTCAGCCTCACTCCATGTCCCCAGCTCCCTGGTTGGCTACTGGCCTGTATATAAGGCCAACCAGTAGCCACAAAAAGCTGGGTGGATCATCAGTTAACTTCCTGATACCCAGACACTTCCTGGTTCCTGTTGTTACCTTCTGTGTCTCCTCCTCATGTTTCCACACACCTTGGACCAGCTCTGCACTCCCTGAACCTAGTGTGTCCTTCCAGCTGGCACTTCTAACCCTCCCTTCTAGAAGACAGGCCTTAAGTTGGAGAGTCTGACCTCCAGGATACTGGGGCTCAGCATCTGTTTTGATGGGGGTTTGGCCTCTACAGGATGTGCCCCCTATGTGACTGCCCAGGGAGCCCACTCCGCCCAGCGCCAGCTCTGTCTTGTATTGTCCAGACCAGTCCTTCCTCGTCCTCCCTGCCTCGTCTCATCTGTCCAGTCTAGCCCTGCCTTGTCTGTCCTGCCCAGTCCAGCCCTGCTTTGCCTCATTTTGTCCAGTCTACGCCTGCCCCATTGGTTCATGTGCCAATCCCCGTCATGACCCTTGGACACCAATCCTGCACTATTTCTTGAAATTTGTACCCCAATCTTGCACCAACTCTCTGAACCTGATCCTGCACAAACTTTCCCGCCATGTGTCCCGGGATCTCATCTTGCATCTGCTCTCTGTGCCCTAGCCCACGGTTCCTGACACAGAAAGAGTAAAAGTGACAAATGGATAAGCTTTCACTGAGCCTGACCTGCTTGCCTTTAGCTTAATTTTATTGTATTATTTGTTTCAATTTCTCTCCCGCCCTGTCTCCAAAGGCTCAGGGTGGCTAACATCATCATAAAATACTAGATAAAATCCCATAAAATATTGATAACACACACCCAGTCCAGGATATACCCCTGCCTGGCAAATGTCTGGCCAAATAAATAGGTCTTGCGCGGCCTCTGGAAGACTCAAAGATGAGGGCTTAGGTGAACCTCCAAGGGAAGGGAGTTCCAGAGCCATGGAGCAGCCACTGAGAATGATTCTCTGCATGCCCGGGTCCTATGGACCTAGGTGGGACTTGCAAGAGGGTGCTCTGGACTGATCTTAGATGCCACAGAGGGACATAAAAAGGAAGGCTATCCTTTACATATGTCTGGCCCTGACTGCTTAGGACTTTATAGGTCAAACCCAGCACCTTGAATTCTGCCCAGAATGCTATTAGCAGACAGTGAAGACTCTGAAACACTGGTGTTATGTGCTCCTGGCGACTCACCCATGTCGCTGGGAAGAGACGCCTTAATCTCCTGGCTTCTATTCCTCAATGGAAGGAAGAAGAACAGCTTCCTCTACAGCATCCCATATAACAAAAACTCCTTTCACTCTGGAGAACACCTGAAGAGAGGACTTTACAGTTGCCTTCCTCTTGCCTGGGCAAGGAGAGCAGAAAACCCTTGCCATTGTTGTGACAGAATTCTACAGAATGAATGGGTTGTTGACAATGGGCACTTTTACACTCACGTTAAAGTTCCAGATTTTTCAATCTTCTGGGTTTACAAGTCCACAAGTAAGTTCCAGTTTCATTTTTCACACACACACTGGGTATTTTTAGACACACATTTCTCCTGGATGTTTGCTATAACATCCAGAACTTTCTGTGCGTCTAAATCACTCATTCAGATCTTAAACATCCAGATCTTTGAACTTCTGCGTGAAACTTCTCCCAGAACTTTTGTGTGTAAAAGGTTCTCCTGGTAAACTGCTTTGCTCCAGGCAGCTGTGGTCACTTGGTTTCCATG
>QEPC01010335.1:5118892-5142334 GCA_003113815.1 Sphenodon punctatus | reverse complement strand
GTGGGGGGTGTCCCCCCTTCCACCCGCGCAGCCTGGGAGGGGGAGGGGGAGGGAATTAATTTATTTCATTGGTTTCAATGGGGACACAGCGCCCCATTGAAACCAATGAAATAAATCCGGTACCGGTATACCGGATTTAATCTGGGAATCCGGTTTTCACAGAACCGGTAACCGGTAAATCCGGTAGCCGGTAATGGGCTCGGGGTCCCACCACTATTAGCCACTGTACTGAGTATACTGCAGCATGTAATGTAGTCAGTGTGTGCTCCCCAGGACTGCTGCTGCTGGAGTCCCTTACTCTGCTAGCAGTTCTGTAGTCCTCACCAACTAAGCCAATAGGGAGTGGAGTAAAACCATGCTTCGTTGATGGGCAAGCAGAATGAAGCCCAACTTAAAGCAAGCAAAGAATATGTATGTAGCAGGGAGCCCCTCTCTGGAGGAGGAAGAAATGAGTGGACTGGGTTGGGTGTAGGGAAAACAAGCTGGGTGGCCGCAGAGTGGGCCAAGTAGGCAGAGAGCAATCTGAGCAAGATGGGCAGGCAGAGCAGCATTAGAGCATGCTAGTAGGGTTGCCATGTTGACTAGGGATGTGCGAATGCAGTTTGGGGGTTCGGGGTTCAGCCCGAACTCAGGGTGTTCAGCCCATCTGTGAACCCCCTGAACCCCGCCTGAACCAACTGAACAAAGTTCAGGTTCCGAACCCAATTGGGTGGGGGACAGGGTGGAACCCAGTTTCCCCTCCCTCCAGGCTGCATGGGTGGAAGGGGCGCCGGAGCTCACCTCCCCCCCCCCACTCCCACCCTGGGCAGCCTACTAAAAAAAAATAATTAACCCCCCACCTCAGGGATCGCCCTACCTGGTGGTGCTGAGGCTCTGGACCCGGGTCGCTTGGCGGTGGGGCCGGCTCCGGCGGCACTGCGTAGCGCTTCAGGACTCTACTAGGCCTTCCTGGTCAGGTGACCCAGAAGGCCTAGTAGAGTCCTGAAGTGCTTCGCAGCACCACCAGAGCCAGCCCCACTGCCACCGCCGGACCCAGGACTGGAGTCTGACCTACCTGGTGGTGCCAGGGCTCCGGCTCCGGGTCCAGCAGCAGCAGCAGGGCCGGCTCTGGCGGTGGCAGCAGAGTGCTTCAGGTCTCTAATAGGCTTTCCGGGTCACCTGACCCGGTCACCTGATCCAAAAGGCCTAGTAGAGGCCTGAAGTGCTCTGCAGCACCACTGGAGCCAGACCCGCCATCACCACAGGACCCAGGGCCAGAGCCCCTGCATCACCAGGTAGGGTGATCCCTGGGGTGGGGGGTTTAAAAAAAATAAATTAGTAGGCTGCAGGCGGGGGGGAGCTTCAGCGCCCCTTCCACGCATGCAGCCTGGAGGGAGGGGAAACTGGGTACCACCGTGCCCGAATGGGTTCGGCCCCCCCGAACAGGTTCAGGCCAAACAGCCAAACCCCAAACAGTTTCAGGGGGGTGAACCCCAAATCCCGAACCTCCGGGTGTTCGCACCCCCCCTAATGTTGACCTGTATGACCCAGGGTGTTTTCACATAGACATATAACTGAGAATTAGAATCCTAGCTTATTAGCTAGTATTGACAATCTCCTGTTTATTCACACAGACATTTTAATCCTAGCTAACATTAATCCTTGATAGTCCTTGTGAATGTAGCCTTACTGTTAATCAGGATTTAAAGTCTCCAGGATGAATTTCTGTCCTATGGTGCTTTGCTGCCATGCTCAGCCGGATGTTTTGTGGGTCTCCCACATTCCGTCCTTTCTCTGCAATGTCACTTTTGAAGTAGCCAACCCCCTCCCCCCACCATACATGAGCGGAGCTTCACTGAAGTTCCCCCACCCGCTGCTCCCATCTGTAAGCACCCTAATTTTAAAAACCTTTCGCTTTCCACCCCAGCAGTTTCCTCCACCACCTGGAGCAGTGCTCAAGCACACTCAAGTTTTCAAGGGGCATGTCTGCCCCCGAGTGGTGTAGAATTGATTTTGACGTTTCGCCTCCTGAGACTAATGGAACCAAAGGGGTTCTGGAAAGCTCTTGGGGAGTTACCCTCTGATCTTGATGACCACCTGCTCAATGACCTTGTGGCTTTATGGAATACCTGGCTGTGGAGGCCATTCACTGGATGGCGGCAAGGCATCCACTCCCTCAGCGGCGGTTCCTCAGGTATCTTTGTTTTATGGAGGGCCTGAAGTTGCTGAAGTGGGAGGGGGGGCAGCTGGAGTGACAGTGGCGCCGTTCGCATGCTGAAGCTGACAGATTGCAACATAGAGCCAGTTTACATGCCTATGCTGTAGCTGTAAGGGCACAAAAAAGAGGAGTTTTTTGCTGTTCATATAGCCTCTGCAAAATCTCATCCAGCAGAGCTTTTGCGGGTGGTGAGGGAGTTGGTCGGTTCTCCCTCCCTCCGCCTGGAATCAGAGTTATCTAATGCCCACTGTGACATGTTTGGTGATTATTTTGCAGAGAAAATCACTTGGATTCACAACAACTTTGACGTCGCACTTACTGCAGTGGGTGAACAAGAAGTTATGGAAGCCCCGCCTTGTCCAGTTTTGTGGGATCAATTTCAGTCAGTGTTGTCCACCGGGGTGGGGGATGTCCTTGGGGCTGTTGGGGCCACATTTTGTGAACTTGACCCATGCCCGTCCTGGCTGGTTAAGGCCAGCTGGGAGACGGTGGAGGTGATCAATGCCTCCCTTTGGGAGGGCAGAGTGCCAGGCTGCTTCAAAGAGGCGGTGGTGCAGCTTCTGCTCAAAAAACCATCACTTGATGTTGATTCTCTCGCCAGTTATCGGCCAGTCTCTAACCTTCCCTTTTTAGGGAAAGTTATTGAGTGGGTTGTGGTCCAGCAGCTGCAGGGGCACCTAGACCACACTGGTTATCTGGATCCCTCTCAGTTCATTTTTCATCCAGGCTATGGCATGGAGACTGTGCTTGTGCCCTTGGTCAATGACCTTCATCATGATTTAGATCAGGGCCGATCAACCCTGCTAATTTTGTTAGATCTGTCGACTGCTTTTGATACTGTTGACCATGAGATGTTGGTGACTCACTTGCGGGATCAAGCTAGAGTGGGTGGAATCGTGCTTGACTGGTTCTGTTCTTTCCTAGCTGGGAGGACTCAGTGTGTTGTGCTCAGGGACTGTTCTTCATCGCCACAGGACCTCACATGTGGTGTCCCGCAAGTCCTATTTTGTCCCCACTCTTGTTCAACGTGTATATGCAGCCACTCGGTGAGGTCGTGAGTCGGTATGGGGTGTGGTGTCATCAATATGTTGATGACACCGAACTCTACCTCTCATTTTCATCCAACCCAGACCTGGCAGTCTCAGGCCGCTTTTAGACGAGACGAATTTGCGCATGATTGGTGAAAAATGCGTGTGTTTTAATGCTCGTTTAAACACCTAAACCATTTTAAATGCGCATTTGCCATGATCGTGTAAAAGCCAAAACCGTTTTGAATGTGGTTTTTAAATAATGCGCATGTTTTAAAACTGGTTTTGGCATCCCCCGATCATCAAAGGGGCTCAAAACCAGTTTTAAAAAATGTGCATTATTTAAAAACCACATTCAAAAAGGTTTGGGCTTTTACACGATCATGGAAAATGCGCATTTAAAACGGTTTAAGTGTTTAAATGAGCATTAAAACACACGCATTTTTCACCAATCATGCGCAAATTTGTCTCATCTAAAAGTGGCCTCAGTGCTTACTCGATGTCTGGTGGCTGTTGGGGATTGGATGAGGATGAGCCAACTGAAGTTGAATCCTGACAAGACTGCGGTGATGGTGGTGGGGAGGGCAGTGGATGGGATCTGCCCTCTACTAGTATCCTAGGTCCATAGTCTAGGCATGCTCCTCGATCTGCAGCTCCGCCTGATTTCCTAGGTGGTGGCTGTGGTGAGGAATGTGTTTCACCAATTACATCTGGTGCGATAGCTTCGACCATATGTTTCAGATAGTGACCTGGCCACCATCATCCATGCTTTCATTACCTCAAGATTGGACTATTGTAATGCGCTCTACGTGGGGCTACCTACGGTGATGGGTCGGAGACTGCACCCAGGGCAGAATGCAGCAGCCCATCTCCTTACAGGGACGGGTCACCATGAGCACATTATACCAGTGCTCCAGGCTCTGTACTGGCTGCCTATAGTCCTCGGGACCCAATTCAAGGTATTGGTTTTGACCTATAAAGCCCTATATGGCCTTGGCCCGACTTACCTGCAGGACCGCCTCGCTCTCCGTGCTCTGGAGAGGTCTCTGAAGTCCGCTGGGAGCACCATTCTTGAGGTCCCCCGTGTGGCCTGAGGGGCCACTATGGAGAGGGCATGCTTGGTGGCTGCACCTAGGCAGTGGAACTTCCTCCCAGTGGAGACCCAGGTGACCCCGAATCTCCCCTCCTTCCACTGTATTTGTAAAACATGGCTGTTCCTCCTGGCTTTTGGCAAGGGAGATGGGGTGTAGGCTGGGAGAGGGGTTTGAGTCTGTGCCTTCTCTTTTCATTGTATTTTTTTAACTGATTTTTATGTGTGTTATGTGTTTTAACATTGTAAACTGCCTTGGGCTGCTTGGAGCAGGAGGAACAGGGTAGCAAATGGATTTTAGAAATAAATAAATAAGTTCCCACTCCCGCTGCTCCCATCTGCAAGTGCCCTAATTTAAAAAGCCCTCCAACCCTCCGTTTTCTGCTCCAGCGGTTTCCCCCACCCTGCCCTTGTGGCATGAAACATTTTAGGAGAATGTACTGGGTGTATTTCAGTACCCCATGGCAATGAGACATGAAGTATTAAAACCTTTTGATGTCTGTATAGAGAAGCAGTAGTCACTGAAGTAGAAGAAAATCAATAATTTATTAAAGCAGCTGTACATGCATGGAGAAGAAAATGGAGACTCTCCCCTTTCTTCTCCGGGGTTTTAAACTTGACATTCCACGATGCATTGTGGAGCGATGACTGAGTTAATACCTTTGCTCCACAGTCATATGCCCCTATGTACCATAGAGCTGAAAATTCCCAGAGCGTAGGTAAAGTCTTTATGCTGCTCTCTGTGTCTTTAATCAGGATTAATTGACTAATCCTGATTTAGTAATTCACATGGACACTAATCAGGATTATTTTGACATCCAGATGTTGTAAACCCTAGCGACTGAGGGTTTACAAATACCTAATCTTTCACTAATTCATACTGCTAAATTAGGATTTGCAGTATTCACACGTGCAGCTGAAATAGGAATGAAAGTCTAAATTCCTAATTAAATGTTCATGTGAAAACGCCCCCAGATGCTTTCACTTGGGAAAAGGTGGAGTCATGATGAGGGTGGAGCAAAGGGACTCTTCTCCCCTATCTGATTTGTCCACTCCTCTTCAGAACATTTTGACATCACACTGCTCTGAAAGGCATGGGGCCACATCTGAGGGGGGCAGGGGAAAAGGAATATCCTACCCTTTCTAACCTAGCCAAGCCCCCACTGGAATGTTGTGACATCATGTTGATTCCCCACAGGGAGCAGGGCCATGTCAGAAAGGGGGAGGGAGAGCCTCTTCATTCCACCTCCTTGTCTGACATAGCCCCACCATGATGCCCTGGATTATCTGGGGAAATATTGGCTTCATTCCAACTCGGAGCCCGCAGATGATGCGGCAAAATTCAGAGTTTCCAGGCCAAACATGGACAAAAGAGAGAGAGAGTGTTGAGTGAAGTTGGGGAGCTGGGGAGACCTCAAAGTTTAACTCAGCACACCCTTTAATACAACTCTGTCAGCCCACTTGACTGAACATTTCCTCACTGTTCTTCGTGCAGGATATTTTATACTTTAAAAGATTAGAGTTTTGAGGAAAGCACTGTCTCACTTAAAATTTTTCTAGCTCTCAGTTTTTTATTTACAGATAATTTTTGCTCTCAGGAACATTTAAAAGGAAACAAACCTCCTCAACCTGCCCTATGTTATATGGGCTTTTCGGTACCACCGGGATGAGAAAAAGCTTAAAGCTGCCACTGACTGTTCTACCCCAGGTTTGCGTAATATAAAATGCTGAAATGTAATCTGGATATGTGCTTTTTATGTGTGCCCTGACAGCCTTAATCATGTAGGAGGAAAGAGAGAAGAAAACCTTCAGGTGACTCCTGATGTTGCTTGCTTAATGCTTAGTATTGCTACTAAATAATAGTTTAGCCTTATAAAACTGCACCACTTTCAAAGTTTATTTGGTTTCTAGTTTCTTACAGTTGTTCTATTGGCTACTCCATTACTAGTTGGCTTGTGGAAAGATCAGTTTAACATAATTCATTAAAAAGATTTTGTTGGAGACCATTATCATAGAAAGTGATTTTTATGTGGAAAAGAGGCATACGTTAACATAGCACTCTGAGCCAAAATCTGTCTTATAAACTTTATTTATATTAGAATGTCACTGCCTGTGGTGCTACGGTTATGGTAATGTCAGAACTTCCATTACTGAAAAAGAGTCTGTCACTCCATTCGACTGACAATTGTGGCATCACCTCTATTATAGGCTTTATTTATTTTTATTGGTCAGGGTAGGTTTATAACCCTTTCATTAAAATCCTCCCTCTGCTGAAACTTAGGATACTAGATCTCAGCCTAAGAACAGATTTTTTAAAAATATACTTAATTGGAACTCTTATTCTGGATAATTTTTTATAGACCTGACTTGCTTTGTAGGGTTCAGGATATTAGAAAGCTTCATGGTGTATACATGTGTGACTCCCCTTCGACCTCCATCTGCCTCAGCAGCTCACACCCAACTACCCTCAGGTTCAACAATCCTGCCAGAAAGCGGTGTGGCCAAAGTGGCAAGCAGGCACTCTTAAAGGACCCACAGCCTGTACTGTCACATACTCCCTCCCTCAGAGGGAAAAATTAAACAAGGCAAGTTATTATTCACTTGAAATTTGGCTACTGTAAACATAAAATAACCATTCAGGGCCAAATCCTGACACATAAGTAGCCCTGTGGAAGTCAGTAACCAACATTTTCAAAAGGGTTGGTTAATTTTGGTGGCCACCTTGAAACACCTTAAAGGGGTCTCAAGAGTGGCCTGATCTAAAAATCAGGCATCCTCAAGGTGTCTCATATTGGTCACCTAAAATCACCAGTCCCTTTGAAAGCAATAATATGAGTCCTCTGTAAGTAATCTCAGCCACCCAGAATGAACTTTGGTGCTTTAACACACGTGGCCATTATTCTAAAACCACTTACTCTAGAGTTGTCCCATTTAAGTAGCCAATGTGACCAGTGGAGTAAAGTTTGGGCTATAATTTGCAGGAGATGCTGATCCACAGAAGCTCTTATCACATACCTCTACAATTGTGGGGGAAGAAATTTGCAAGGGACACGGCTCCTGTGTCTCTTGCTATAATAATTCCCATAGGACTACTCTAGAGTAAGTGATTTGAGGATTGCAGACTCTGGCCCTGATTCAAGCTCGATTAATGCAACTCACGCAATGTGCACACGTATTGCGTGCATGTGCATGGGTTATTCATATGTGACATGGCGACTGCCCTTCAGCCTCCTTCTCCATCAGCAGCTCACTCCCAAATATCTTGAGGCCCAAGAATCCTGCCTTTATTATAGTCCCAGAAAGGGGTGCGGTCAAAGTGGCAATTAGGCACTCTTAAAGGTCCCACAGCGTGCGCTATCACATATCCCCTCCCTCAGAGCCAAGCACCTTCAGTCCAAATCCCATAACAAACTCTCTCCATATACAGAAAAATATCTCCCCCTGCTGCCCTACAAGACGTATACACCAATCGTACATCTGTAGCACTAACATAACACTATATACTAGGCGTGTGCATTCATTTTTTAATTTGGAATAATTAAAAACAAATCTCATATTCTTTTTTGTTGTTGCAATAATGAAAATGGAAAAAAAATAGTCCTGGAAATTTGAAGGGGGGACGGATGATTATTTTGGGACATAAAGTTCTTTAACTTCTTTGTTTTTCATCCAATTTGCATGAAATTTGTGTACCCCTTCATCCAAGGGTTTGTCCATGCCAAATTTCAGAAAAGTTGGATAAAGGATCCTGATTTTATAAGCAATTGAGGTTTCATGGTTTTAACAGAAGTTAAAGAGAGTTTTAACAGGAGTTACAGAAGTTACTCATGCATTTCTGGCTACAACGTCTTTGATTTCCATCCAATTTGGATGAAATTTGAATGGATTGTACAGCACATACCCAAGGTATCAAACCTGAAATGTTTAAGAAAAATTGGAGAAATGGTCCTGATTTTATAAGCAAGTGAACATTTGTGGTTTGTGCATGCATTTCAGGCTATAACATGTTTGCTTCCCATCCAATTTGGATGAGATTTGGAAATATTGTACCCCTTACTCAAGGGATCGTCTCTTAAAACTTTCAGAAGACTGGATAAAGGGTAGCAATTTTATAAGCAATTGAACATTTGTGATTGTAACAGAAGTTGTGTAAATAGTCCTGAAAAATTGGGGGGGAGGGGAAACAAAATTTCAGGACATAACTGGGACTTCAGGTAGCAAAGCAGAGCAGAGGGGGAAGCATCCCACAAATCAAGACACATGACTGAAACATCCAAGCTTGCCAGTTGACATCGCAAACATCCTACAGCACTGTGACAGAGTACATGAGAGAATCCTTATTGGCTCTTTCCTAAGCAGATGCTTCCAATTTCCCAGTAACAAGCAGGGGACTTTGGGGAGCACAGCACCGAATTAGGATACATGATTGACATTTCTTCTGGCCAACTGGCATCACAAACCCATCTTGCACCACTGTGACAAACATACGAGAATCCCTGGTATAAACCCATTCTCTGGAAATGCGGCTCAGGCTTCCAATTTGCCAGTACTCAATCACTGCAAACAAGGAGGGTTGCGGGGTGGGCATTGGGGAGAAATTATCAGCTTCTGTCAAGCTGCACAGCCCCCACCATGTCTAGATCTTGTGTGGCTCATAGCATGGCTCAGTGCTGCCTGTGTGTGACTGTGTGTGCTTAGTCTTCAGTCTCACTGCAAGTGCCCATACAAGCATAACTTTGTATCTACTCTCTCCCACATCCACTTTCTACAGTGGTCCCGGTATCAACCCAGTTTTTATTTCCAGGTCCCTTATCTGATCCTTCAGCTCCCTACATAATGTAGTTCACTTTGGGGTTTTAATTACTTATTTTATATTTGTATTCTATGTGTTTTTTGTAAGCCACTCTGAGCCTTTGGGGAATAGGGTGGCTAATAAATCTAAATAAATAAATAATTTAATAAACTCCCTTTGGGTGTTTAGCTCTACTCAGACTTACACCAGTTCCTGCTCAGTTTTAACTACCTGGGCCAGGACCTGCTTTTAGGAGGCCCACAACTCCTAGGCCTGCTGCTGACTATGCTGCAATCTTTGTTGCCAGTTTGCCAGTTGCTGTGGCTGATCCCCACCAGGCTGAGAGAGAGCATCAGACTTCTGTGTGTATTCACACAGATAGATAGTATCTGGTTACTGCGCTACCCTAGAAATCTGTACTCGTGATGTCTCCCAGCTTTCTTCCATGGCTTAAACCTGCTCTAGCCCATAGTGCCCCCATATAGAGGTTTGCACCAGGGACCCATGTCGTTTTTCATTTTCATTTTCATTATTAAAAACTGTTGTTTTCATCATCAATGTCGTTATTGGTATCAGTATCTATTTCACACGACAACAAAGATTTTGGTTTTGGTATCATTTCTGTTATGGGCTGCCACCAGTGGCAAAAGTACCAGCAGACACCTACCCCAGACTTCTCAGAACTCCTTCCTCATTATAATGCAGTAGTAAGTGCACGACTATGAAAAATTACTAATATGTATGTTTAACCTACACCTAATAACCTATACTATATGCAATATATTCCTATCTAAGTATCTATATCAATAAAATTATATTTGCTATGTGTTCTATCCAAGTATCTATCTATCCTATTATGCTAATATATGTATAATAAAACAGCCTAGTATCTACATAATATCTTATCTATCTATATCTATCTATCTGTGTATATATATACACATATATAAGCCATAGGCAGGTACTCTGGTTCTGCTCTTGATAGGCCACGTGCTGCTGTGAAAACAAGCGGAACCACTCCTCCATGGGTGGAGGGGGTGATTTCAGATGTTATGCCGTCCCGATTCATCCCAGTGAATCCCCGGTGTGGGTGAATGAAATAACCACCCCCCGTGGTCAAAAAATGGCCCAAATAGACGTGCCGGCTGATCTCGGCGGGGAATCGGGGAGGGGGTGGGGCCACGCGACACAACATGCAGCTGCACGGCGCCCCCCCCCCATGCTTCCCTGTCGCCCACCCTCTGGGGAGACAGGCGGGCGCTGCGGCCAATGCGGCTGCAGCGCCCAGCCACTTTGACCACGGCTCGGAATCCCATTGGGGATTCTGGGCCGTGATTGCCAGCCAGACGTTACTTTTTATTACTCCCCACCGGGAATCACTTTGACCACGCTTTCGGAGCTTGTCCCATGGGGAGCCCCGGAAGCATGATTGAAATTGACCCCATGTGGGAATCGGCCGTGGTGAACATCTGGCAGCTGCCAAACAGACGTTCAGGGCGCTTTGGCCCCGCAGCAAAATTGACCGTGGTTCACTGTGGTTGACTGTGATCTCGTAACGTCTGAAAATACCCAGTGTCTCTGGTGTCTAGCAATCTCTTTCAAATTTCAGTCTCAAATATCTCTTAATGCAAGGGGTTTCAGCAGTAACTTTAAACGGCATTGGTTTGGTGGTTGTGCCAACACTTTAATGGTAATTAAACATAACTAGTGTAATTAATCTCCATTCTGTCACTTCAACTTGGTCATAAAAAGTTTTGCTTTTCAGGACTCTGTTGGCATTTGGTGTCTTAGATTTTGAGAGCTTATTAAACTGTGAATTATTTTACTCCTCCTTATGCTAGGTACCTATTTTTGCATGACTTCTGTAATAATATGGCATGTCTTTTTAGTAATTAATTATATTACCATAGTAACTCAATGAAACATATTAACAAAACATATATACCCCTTTAAATTGTCCAGTAACAATTTTCATTTTAAAACACTTCTCTGCTTCTTAAAAATCTTTCTCATCTAAACACATAATACTAGTCAAATCATAATTAAATACCATGATAGTTTGATCTACAGTACAGATTTATTCAGCCGCTTTTCCTGTAACATATAATGAGAGACCCCAGGGGAAAAGTAGAAAAGGATGTAACTTCAAAGGACGGATACTTTTTAATTTTCTCAGCTATGTTATTTTAAAATGAGATATTTTTTTCCCAATACAAAAACCATGAATCATGTCACTTTCCCCCCCTTGAGTCACAAATGCATGCCAGAGTTTTGTAAAATGGAAACCTACTCTAATATATAATTAATTTAATCATATATATGATTAATGAATTTATGAGCAAAATGTAGACACAGTACAATTTTTTTCCAAATTGCTTTGCTAATTAAAGAACTGATCCCTAAATAAGTTATAGTCCTTCCTTACATGAGTAGACAATTTGACTATCAGTGTAACTATTTTAGTGATGAAGGACTAATTTTATGACTTAAGGACGTAGTAGAGGAACTGACTCTAGCAGATTTTTTGGTAAAACTATTGAGTGCTAAATGCTGGCAGACAATAGTATGAATCCATGCTTCTTTCCAGACTGCAAAAGACACTGGCACTGAAATCATTTGCCAGAGCACTTGTGTTTTTCTTAGTGCTCAATCCCTTTGATCCTGGTCTACTTATTGCTTCTCTTTCTCTGTCTCTTAATCAGGTCATCAGGAAGATGCTGTTGCTCAGCGATTGCTTTCTGATAGTGAGGGACATGACTTTGAGGCCACTGATGTCAAGAGCAGGCAGCTCCCACTGCCTTCAGTGATGCAGCATTTGGCACATGCTGGACAAGTGGCATGCCTGTTGCTGTTGGTGGAGCAGGGCCACAGCAATGATGCTGGGTTCCAAGGGCTCCAAAAGGATGTGTTCATGTAACTGAGAGCATCCCCAATCATGTGCAGTGTGGGTGTCTTAGCATCGCAGCTGGGAACAGAGTTAAGGGAAAAGCCATGATACAACCAGACAGAAAGTACCTTCAAAGCTGGATAAACTCTACCTTTGCTATACTAGCAGATTCTCCGTTATAAAGTGTCTGGGGGGAGGCTTCCTCTCTCCCTTAAATCAGGGGTGGGGAACCTCAAGCCTGGGGGCCAAATGTGGTCCACGGCTACTTTTTACTTGGTTTCTTTCCAGTGCCTGGATCTGGTCCCACGTTTCTACCCCTAAGAACTGAAAGACTGAGCTCAGGGGAAGGGAGCAGAGATGAGGACATTTATTTATTATTTATTCTAAAATTTATAAGCCGCCCCCTCCTTCCCCAGGCATCTCGGGGCGGCTCACAGCATTTTAAAACATATTAAAGCAAACAATTATAAAACTACAGTTAAAACAATATAAAACCCATTTCCCCCCCCTAACCCACTCAACCCACCCCATCTCCCTCAGGAAAGGCCTGGCAGAACAGCCAGGTTTCACACTGCGTACAGAAAGAGGGGAGGTCGGTAATCAAGCGGACCTCCAACAGGAGGGAGTTCCACAGCCGCAGCACAGTCACAGGGAACGTCCTCCTTGTGGTGGACATCCAAGAAACCACAGGGGACCCGAGGAGGGTGCCCCCAGCCAAAATGCTTGCACACAAAGTTAGGGGACAGAGCCGTAGTACAGATCCATGATCTGCCCCCTCCTCTTTCTGAATGCACTCCTTAAGTACTACTACCCTCCAAGTTCCTTGGAGTTTGTACTTATTTTTAAAGTGTCCCCTGCGTGGAAAAAGGTTCCCTGCCTTATATACTTATAATTCTGTCCCCTTCCAAATGCTTTCTAATACCACTGCTTCCATCCCCTAGCTCTTGTAACTGCCCTTGCTTCCTCGTACACCCTAAAAGCAAGCCCACTCTTAAACTAACCCCCAAACCTGGAGTCATGCTTGTTTACACACCATACAGACCACCTAGGGTGAAAACAGACATGACGCTAACCACCCTTTAACCACCCTTGGTGGTCATTTATGCATTTTTCTGGACTGCATAGGGCACCAATACAGCCCTGCAACATGCATAAATAACCACCAAGGGTGGTTAAAGGGTGGTTATCCTCATGTCTGTTTTCAACCCTAGACACCCAAATCTTTGCAGCACCTCTAGCTGTGCACTCTTCCATATACACACACCTAATTCTCTTAGTGCCTGTCCCACACAACTATTTCATTCCTGCTCCCCTGTAACTGCACCTGCTACACACTCATACCCTCCAGCTTTATCCCCTGAATCACTCCCTATACCCCTATATACTGTTGCTGCATTTCATACACATACCCACTGTCATTGCACCTCTGCTAGCTGTACCCCCACTCACACATCCTGAACCGAGGTGTTTCCACAGAAACTATCATTGCATCCCCCATGACTGCACCCGCACCCCCACATAACATATTACTGTGTCCCTGTGACTGTACTCATACTAACACTGTACTGTCCCCCCATAACTGTACCCAATATATACACACCCTTGCTTTAACACCCTCCACCCCACAGATATGCAATCACTGTTACTGTGCACACAATCTTGCAGTTCTACTCCACACATACATATCTTGTAGTTATACCCACACAGAATTTATTCTCTCTGACTGTACTAAAACACTTTCATTGTACTGTTCCCCTGACTATGCTCCATATGTACACATCCTGTAACACCCCCACACACGCACACACAGATACCCCCATTACTGTGTCCCTCCATATAGCTGTAGGTTACACACACCATTGTAGCTCTACTCCTACCCTGTAGCTATACTCTACACTCCGGCACTTTGGAGCTATATCTGCAGCTGTACTTTCCCCGCACAGAGCTACCCTCTCACTGTTCCCTTGTAGCTACCCTCACACACCCTGTAGCTGTATCGCTGTAGCTGTACTCCTCCCCAGCCACATATGCCCTGTCCCTGTCCCTTGTCCCCCTTGAGCTGTCGCCCATACACACCCTGAAGCTGTACTCTGTCCCATTGCTGTAGTACCTACACACACCTTGCGGCTGCATATCACACACATCCTGTCACTGCCCCCCCTCCCCCCAGCTGTCTCCCATACACACAACCTGTTCCTGTACTCTGTCCCGTTGCAGTACTCCCTACACACATCTTGCGGCTGCATATCACACACATCCTGCCACTGACCACCCACCCCCCTTGAGCTGTCTCCCATACACACCACCTGCTCCTGTACTCTGCCCCGTAGAAGTACTCCCTACACACACCTTGCGGCTGCATGTCACACACATCCTGTCATTGTCCCCTATACACATATTCTGTCGCTGTACTCTGTCCCGTTGCAGTACTCCCTACACACACCCTGTGGCTGCATGTCACCCAGATCCTGTCATTGTCACCCTGTAGCTGTCTCCCGTACACACACCCTGTTGCTGTTCTCTGTCCCGTTATTGTAGTCTCTAAACGCACCTTGGGGCTGCACCCCAACTTGTGGCTGCATGCCCCCCCCACACCCTCTCACTGCCCCTATAAGCTAGATCTTCTCATCCACACGTGGCAGCAACGCTCCCCCACCCCCCGTAGCCGCCGGCTCCGCACCTTGGCGTAGCAGAAGGAGATGAGCAGCAGCGGGAGCAGGTAGCCGAAGACAAAGGTGCAGACCACGTAGACTTTCTTGTGGTAGGGGTTGGCCCACTGCTCCCAGCAGAAGGTCTGGTTGCTGGCGTCGCGGTGGAAGAGGCGCTGGTGCTGGGCTACGGGCGAGGCCATGGCGATGGAGAGGAGCCAGATGAGCCCCACGCCCAGCAGCGCGTTGCGGGAGATCCGCAGGGCCGAGGAGCGCCGGGAGTGCACGATGGCCACGTAGCGGTCCACCGACATGGCGGAGAGGGTGAAGATGCTGACCAGCATGGAGACGGTGAAGAAGTAGTGGATGAACTTGCAGATGAAGGCGCCCAGCACCCAGGTGGGCAGCACGTAGACCGTGGCCTGGAAGGGGATGCAGCAGAGCAGGTAGGCCAGGTCGGCGATGCTGAGGTTGAGGATGAAGATGTTGGTGGTGCTGCGCGGCTTGCCCGCCTTGCTCCGCGCCAGCACCGTGATCACCAGCGAGTTGCCCAGCACGCCCAGCGCGAAGATCAGCCCGAAGACGATCAGCGTCAGGAAGTTTTCGATCCCGATGCCGAAGAGGGGCTTGGGCTCCTCCGGCTCCTTGCCCTCCGGGGCAAGCCAGGAGGAGAGGTTGGAACCGGAGCCGCGCAGCCGGGACCAGTCCCAATCGCTCTGGTTCAGGTAGAGAGGCGCAGCCGCCGCCGCCGCCACCGGCTCCTCCATGCTCTCTCGCCTCCCCACTCCTCGGTGCCAAAGTTTTCCGAGCGAGCGGGGAGCAAGCGCCCCTTCCTTCCGCAGATCGAGGAGCCGGGCTGCGCTACACAGCCGCGGCGAGCTCAGCCGGCAGAAAGGGGCGCGTTTGCAGCCGCTCTCCTCGGACAGAGAAACTTTCCGCCCGCAGGAAGGAGGCAACGGGGGTGGGAGGCGGCCACTCGCTCTCTCTAGGATCCGGGAGGGATAGGAGCCAGAGACCCCCCCGGCCAGGGCACCCCTGCCGCTTCCCAGGTGCGCCCGGCGCCGGCCTCGCCCTGTGGGAGAGGAGAGAGCGCTCCCTAGCACCGCCGCTCTAATCACCAGGAGCGAGCGAGTCCTGCCTGAGCGCCTCCGCGGCGAGCCTTCTCCAGAACCGGAGCATCAACCTCCTCCCTTGCCACTGGCAGCGCATGGCAGCCTCCCGCCCGTCACTAGCGACTGACTGTGTGTTCTGCCTCTCAGCCCCAGCATCCCTGCCCCTCTGCTACCAAATTTCAATTCACACACCTCCACCCCAGCGCCCCCTCCCACACACTTCCCGGCCCCAGCGGGGGATGGAGCAGAGCTGATGTCTAGATGAGAAATAAGGATAAGCCCACTTCCTATTCCCAGCAGGATCCCAAACTGCCTCGGAGACCCAGGCCACCTGTCCCGCATTCCTGTCTCTGCCAGTTGCCAACATCTGTGCTTCACAGGAGGTGCAAGCCTCTCGCACTGGAAGAATATCCCCACGAAGCTAACTTCTTTATAGTGCTGTCGCCCATGTTCATTGGTGTCCAGACGAGTGCCTTCTTGAATCGCCCTATACTTCTGCCCTCGACCCCATCCTTAATCACGGGGGGGGGGCGATAGTTCCTTTGATCAGTTCTGATTTGGCCACATTGAATGTCCCTTGACTCCGTGTTTAGAAGGGTCCCAATCTTGCAGCAGCTCCCCAATCGCATTTCTCAGTACCGTTCATCATTCTGTATAGCTTTGCCATTTCCCACTCTGGCTTATCTCCCTTGTGAAATCAACCTCCGTTTTTACAATCTCTCTTCACTTGAGAATCTTCTCCTAAGCCTGGGTCATTTTTATTGCCCTCCTCCAAAACCCTTCCCTTCCCACCCAGACTTATCTTTTGGGATATGAGGTGACCGGTACAGAGGAGGACACCATTTGTTTGTTTAATGTCACTGTGGTAATCCTTTCTGTCCTTTTCCCATTTTGTGTTCTTTGCAGCCTGCCATCCTACTTGCTTTTTTTAACCACAGCTGCACAAGTGAGCTGAAATCTTGATTGAGCTGTCTAGAAGAGCATCCAGGAACAGCCTGTTGAAGTACCAATTTCCCAAGGAGGCACAGTTACCTCTGCTCCATAATTTACAGCTCTAATTATTCACTGCCAAGTTAGCACCAAAGACTTACCTTCCACCGAGTTTATGTATGGCATTCACCCCTAAGCCCCAAAACAAATACTACACTGATATACTGCCCAATGCTACCACAGAAAACAATGAGCACAGTGCATACCATAGTACCATACCATAAATTATTTATGGCATGCTGTCAGTTGTAATGCTAATCAGTAATTTATACCAGCCATAGACCTTGTCTGAGTCATTTACCCTGGTGAATCCATGCAAAATTTTTAGAGTTACAAATCATTGTTCTTAATTAAGCTCAGAATGTGTGACCGATGCTTGGAGCCCAATTCTCTAATGTGCTGAGCATCCTTCATTCACAAGTGGACTTGAGACAGGAGGAGATATTTTGGAGTCGAAGGAACCATCCTGGACTCACTACGTCCCTCTGTCTTTGGCCGCTTTTAGGCGTGCACGAGGTATTTAGTTCACAGCTTTAAAAGAACGTGCGACTGTCTTTAACGCGCGGTATGTCATGTCTAAACCCTGCTCCTGGGATTTTTACACACAGCGTGATTTGATGCCGCATGTGCACCACGCACATCTAAAAACGGCCAGAGTTTCTTTCCCAAAGCAGGGATAACAAAGGATTGCACAGCTCTTCTCCTCCCATGATCTCCCTCCTTGGGCACTTGCAGGGGACTTCCAGCAGGAGATTCGGTATTAACAAACAGTCAGTGAGACAGAGAAACAAAGAAGAAAAAAGTGCTGATGGTTGCTGGGACAGCAGAGGATGGCATGGAGAGAGGTAATTCCTCCCAACAGTCCACATGAGTAGACACCTCCCTCCTCACTCCTATTCCAATTAGTTGGATAAGAAAACCCTCACTTTAATTTCTGTTTGTGTGTGAACAGAGGGGGAACAGAGCGTAGGGGGAAGGGATTAAAGTGAGATAGGTGGCAACTCCAACAAGTACTCGGTGAGAACAAGCCCATATAGAACTAATGTGAGTGGAGGGAGATAAGCTTTTCATCAGCATTGTTCCTATAGCGCTCAGCTTTGTAGTTCGTATGGCCCATATTCAGCATGTACTGTCAGAACAGACATGCTATTTTGAAATAGACCTATCTGAGTATCCTCATCAAAGACAGGTGCAGAGTCAAGTCCTTTGGCCCCAATCTTGAAACCATTTGTGCATAAAAGTAACTATACAAATAAGCAATCTTGCTGCCATCAAAGGCACTTCTCACTTTCACTATCAGCTGTATTTGCAGGTTATGATTCAGGAAGCATCTTTATTCAGCGAGGGCAGTTAAATAAGTGACTAAATCCTATAGAAATAAACTGTTAACAGCAGTATGCTAACATTACATGCAGGCTTAAGTAATTCCTTGAACAGGGAGTTTAGGCACTGCTTAAGTGCTTTCCTGAGCCAGGACTTTAATATACCACGAAAGATAAGAATTAGTGCTGGTTCTAAGTTATTTTTTCATTTTATGTTTAATATTTTATTAACTAAACATTTTGTAGAAGAGGAATAAATTGAAATTGCAGTATGAGTGCTACTTAGTACTACACAGAAATGTTTATCTTCCGGTTATTTTTCAGAATTCCAGCAACCAGTCATACCTGGGAAGAAGCAATGTCTCTCTGAACCATCAGAAACGAGGGTTCAGGGAGTTTGACTCTTTAGAGAACATAAAACAAATGTGGTGCAACTGCATTTCCTAAGCAACTGCGCAGAGTTTTAAACTTCCTATGAGAAGAGAGAGCTGGTATACACTGCACACCAACCTCAGGTCCTCAGAATAACAACATTTAACAGATCTTCTTAAAAACATGCAAGATTTTTTTTCCCCAGACGATCTCCTTGTATGCCATGCCTGGCAACATTACAGCCGTAGTGTTGGAGCTGGAACGAAAAGGGAGGGCCAAGAAGACTGTGCCCCCCACTCTTTGGGGAATGAGAGCTGTGCAAGGAGAGAGGGTATAATGGCACAACCAGCCGCACGGCACAGTGTGCTGACAATGGAGGTGCGCAGCAAGGTGCCCGCCCAGCGTGCAGGATCTGCAAGCCATTGGACTGGCCCCACCGAGCTCAATTTTCATTTGCAGAAGGGGGTTATACACACATAAGCTGCATACTGTCTTAGAGTGTGTCAGATTTTCATTCACAGCAAGAGCTTTTATTTTGCAACATAACCATGGTCGGTGGGCTATTGCCTACAGTTTGGGAGTTTCTTCCCGGGAGCATGCTTATAAGAACATAAGTAGTGCTATACTGGCTCAGACCAATGGTCCATCAAGCCCAGCACTTGTCTCTGACAGTGGCCAATTTCTGTCTCTTGGAAGAAGTACCCAGCACGTCACAATGGGGGCAATCCATTCCCTGTTGTTCACCCCCAGCTACCGACAGTAAGAGGTTACATTCTCCAAGCCTACCTGGCTAACAGCTGCTAATGGGCCTGTCCTTCAGAAACTTGTCCAACCCTTTCTTAAACCCAGCTATACTAGTGGCCTTGACCACATCATCTGGCAACAAATTCCACAAGTTAATTGTGGGTTGAGTGGGGGAAAAAAACCCACATGCTTTTATTTGTTTTCAATCTGCTACCTGTTAGGTTAATTGAGTGTTCCCTAGTTCTAGTGAGAGGGTAAATAACAATTCCCTCTTAACTTGTTCCACACTACTTATGATTTTATAAACTTCATATCCCCTCTGTCATCTCTTCAAGCCGAAGAGCCCAACCTATCCAGCCTCTCTTCATGGGGGAGTCATTCCATAGCCCTTGTAATTTTGGTTGACCTTCTCTGTACCTTTTCTATTTCTACTACATCTTTTTTGAGATGGGGTGACCAGAACTGCACACAATACCCAAGGTGCAGTTGCACCATAGATTTATAATATAGTGGCATTATGATATTTTTGGTTTTATTCTCTATCCCTTTACAAATAATTCCTAACATTCTGTTTGCTTTTCTGATGGCCGCCACACAATGAGGTGAGGATTTCAGTGTATTGTCCACAATGACTCCTTTTCCTGAGAGGTAATTGCTAATTTAGGCCCCAGCACTGAGTACTTAAAGTTTGGGATTGTTTTTCCCTATGTGCGTCACTTTTCACTGGTCCACATTAATTTCATCTTCCATTTAGATGCCCAGTCACCTATTCTTGCAAGATTTCCCTCCAGTTCTTCACAGGCCGCTTGTGTTTTAACTACATTGAATAACTTTGATCACCTCACTCGTTACTCCCTTTTCCAGATCATTAATGAATACATTAAACAACACCGGTCCCAGTACAGATCCCTGGGACACACCACTAGTTACTTCTCTCCATATTTGAGTTCCTTCAGAACTCTGGGTTATATACCCTCTGCTCCCAGTGATTTGTTACAATTTAGTTTGTCAATTTGCTCTAGAACCTCTTCCAGAGTCACGTTTATCTGTGACAACTCTTCCAATTAATCACCTGCAAAGAACAGTTCTGCATGGGTATCTCCCCAACATCCTCTGCAATGAAAACCGAAGCAAAAACCATGGGGTGGGGTGGGAGGTTTCCCCGCATATTGTATTTTTAAATTGTTTTTTAATATTTTTTTTGTTTTATTGATTGTTGTTTGGACAGGAGGGGCGGGATATACATTTTAAATAAATAAATTAAATAAAGAAAGAATTCATTCAGCTTCTCTGCAATGGCCTTATCCTCCCTGAGCGCCCCTTTATTTCCTAGTCATCTAATGGCCCAAATGACTCTCTAGCAGGCCTCTTGCTTCTAATGTAATGATGAATGGTCTGACCAAACATAAGTACTGGCCATGCAGAGGGGCTATGCTGGGCTCTTTGGGTTGACTCTGGATGCACAAGTGACATTAGGCAATGGGCAATAAAGGGTGCAGCCACACGAGACTCCATGGGAAGGCTACCACATCTTTGGCAGCCTTAACCCATGCTGGGCAGCTGGACCATGTGATGCAGTGTATTGTGTGGCCAGAAGCCGCCAGATGCTCCCCCTGACCAGGGTGAGGTAAGCAGCTGATTGCAATATGATGCACCCTCAGGAAAAGTGTGAGGACACATTGTGTAGCAGCCTTACCCCGAATAGGGTAAGGTTGCCCAAGGCAGGGCAACTCATGTGGCTTGGTTGAATCTGCCCTGCCACGTGGCAAGTTCTGCTGTGGGACTTTGAGTGGCAGGTAAGCTGTAGGCAGGGACCACGTCTTTATCTTTGTTCTGTAAAGCACCAGGTACACGGCTGGTGCTATACGCATGTTTATAATAATAATAATAATAATAATAATAATAATAATAATAATAATAATAATAATAATAATAATAATAATAAATAAATAAATAATAAATAATGCGGCCATGTCACGGCCAAGGGTGTGATCTTGCTCAGGCCCAGGGAGGAAGGCAGGGCAGGGCAGAGCTAGGTGCCTGCTCATGTAGCCGTGCCGTGGCCTGCCTCAGCCGTGGCAGGAGCTATGACACATGACAGTGGCTGGCTGTCCCACGGGTGGCAAGGGACCATCTGCTCAGCTTCCTGTGCTTGCACCGAGTGTGGCAGCAGCACTTGCCCACCACGGGGCTGCACGGGGATCAGGTCCTCTACAACCCATATGTCCCTACCCAGTATCTCCACGAAAGAAGCTTTTGTCACCCACTTAAGCCTAAAACAGCACTTCAGCACACAACGTAGGTGTGCATAATCCCCCACTGCACTGACTGTACCCAGTAACTCCATCTCTGAGCAACCCAAGCTGCTCTCTCACCTCCTTGCACTGGGGACAGGGAAGGCATCGGAAGCCTGGGGAAGGGCAAAATATGCACCCCTCACACACACTTTTCCAGCCTTCCCAATTGTTGGCATTTTGTCTACGCTGGAGAATACATCCAGAGGAGATAAGGGGAGATAACCTGGGAGAAAGACTTAATGCCTTTAATAGGTGTTAAATTGGGGATTCTCTGGAGAAAGAATGAGATCTCTGTGCCTTTGAGTGTCCGTTCTGTTATTGCTTTAAATATTTACATATTTGTTTGTTTGTTTATTTTGAATTTGACTCATTTACATGGCATGCTCCCCCAGGAGCTCCAAGCTACTTCAGAGCAATTCTAGCATATGAGCGTTAGGATTAAACAGTGCTGTTGAGATGTGATTTTAGATGCAATGAGATCTTGTTTGCTTTGCGGTCAGGCATTAGGAGAGGTTTTTCTGTGTTTCCTTCCTCTGCCTGTATAAAGTAAGCTAAATACAGAGACATTTGGGAACTCCTTTAAAGAGACGAAACTGCTATACTGTAGTCATTAACATTGAGTTTTAATTCAAATAGAAACTAATTTAAGTTTTTTAAAAAAGAATAAAGTTTTCCAAAAGACTTGGTTAGTTTAAGTATGAAGCTTATAATTGGATGAACAGATTCTTAAATACTCATAAAATACAGAAGCATTCATTGCTATTTCTGTAATAGACATCTCTAAAAGTTTCCATTTTATATGAACTCCTTCGGATATATTAGCTATTATAGGATCCAAAGTTAATTAAATGGGTCCTCAGTATAAATCTTTTAACCTCATGAATGCATACATTTATTCTTTTGGTTTGCTCAGGCAATACAAGGCATGATTTTGATAGGCACTAATAGTTTCACTTAACTTACTTCTTGCAGCCAAATACTATAAACTAAAATACTGGCTGTCTAGAATGTCTTTTTAATCCTCTTAGATTTGTCATTCTATCTTTTTATTCTTAATAGGTTCTACCTTTTGAATAATATAGCCTGGTTTATGAGATACAGGCTCACTGACACAATGCAATTTAACTGGCAGAAATAACCAGGAGAAGTGGGGTCAGGAATGAAATGTGCTATGATAAAACAAGCTAGAAACTGCATTTGTGGTCTCTCTTGGAAAGAAATATTGGAACTAACCCTGTTTCCTAGGTGATGTGTTATTAGATCTGCAACTCTCAACCCTGTCTTTCCTGATTATTAGAGCCGGGAGTGCTCTCATTCTAATACTTAAGGTGTGTTGCATGCTACATTATAAAGCCTCAACATTCTATTTGTTCTAAAATCGGCGTGATCAAGGTTAGGATTGTGAGGTTTGTTGTGTAGTATCACTGGGGTAAACAGTTCATGCTGTGAAATTTTCAGCTGAATCCGTGGGATAAAAGCCGAGATATTGCAGTTTGGAAACCACACTTTCAAGCCTGATTTTTCATTTAGTCAGACCGTCTTGATCTGGGCAGGGTAGAGGGGTTGAGTGTTGGTAGGGAGGAAGAATTAGCCTTTTAGAAAATGAAGGGAGGCTGACTGGGGTGTGTTTGGTGTTTTATATGTAAATCTGATGAGTAGTTTTAAAGTTTTTTATTTGTTTGTTTGTTTATAATAAAATTTGTATGCTGCCCCCTCCTGCTAAAACCATCTCGGGGCGACTAACAACATATTCAAACAATTTATAATAGGATTTAAAACACAATATAAAAACAACATACCACCCCACCCACCCCCTCTCCCTCAGGAAAAGCACAGTGGAACAGACAGGTCTTACATTGTCTACAGAAAGAGGGGAGGTCGGTAATCAGGCGGACCTCCAATGGGAGGAAATTCCACAACCGCGGTGCGGCCACAGAGAACGCCCTCCACAAGGTCAACACCC
>QEPC01010335.1:5095092-5107715 GCA_003113815.1 Sphenodon punctatus | reverse complement strand
GGCGGCGGTCCGGAGGCCTCAGCGCGGGCTGCGGCTGCCGGCTTCAGATGCTGTAGGCCTTCTGGGGAACTTCCGGGTTTCCCCGGAAGGCCTACAGCATCTGAAGCCGGCAGCCGCAGCTGGCGCTGAGGCCTCCGGACCGCCGCCACCGCCACCCAGAGCTGAACTAAGGTAGGATCCTGGGAACTTGTTGGAAGTACTGTAGGGTGATCCCTGGGGGTGGTGGTAACCCCCCCAGGGATCATACAGTACAGGTCTAATACTTACCGGCTGCTGCTGGGACGGCCACTGCTGGCTCTGGGTTGCCGGCGGAGACCGGAGAGTCACTTAGGGGATTTAAAAAAAAAAAAATCCAGGGTGGGCAAGGTGGGTGGGGGGGTGTCCCCCCTTCCACCCGCGCAGCCTGGACTCGGGGAGGGAAACGCGGGTTTTTGGTGGGGTTTTTTTACATTGCGGCCATTCATTTAAATGGCCGCAATGTAAAAAAAAATCCGGTACCCAGAATCCGGTAACCGGGCCAGATTACCGGGTTGAATCCGATAATGCCGGTATGCCCAGTACCGGCATTATCAGATACTGGAAGATCCGGTTGTCCCGGCCCTACTACATATACCTGAAGCAACAAGATGCTGTTAGATACTGTGAAGTTCCAACCTTATGGATGTCAGAAATTACTAGGTAATGCTTTCACTATAATCCTTCTTGGTTCTTCCAGCAAGGAGCAATGGCTTTAATTTGACTAGTCAGTCTGTAGGAGTTCTGGAAGTAGGAGCTGCACTGAGAGGTGGTGAACCAGGACACTTTCTGCCAGTCCTAGACATGACTATTCTGGCCTGCACTGACTGCCTTCTCAACAATGTCATTTTCTTTTGGCCCAGCTCATGTGAAACAGATATCTACCACCACCGTTTATGGTAGATATTGGGTTCTTGTTGTTTTTTACCATTGGGTCTGTGCACCAAAGACAGTCTCTAGTTCTTCATCAGGTGGTCTAATTTTTAAAAGGTCATAGGTTGTAAAAGGTCAGGGTTTTATCCAAGATCAGATCTGAGGCAGTTGCATACTTGGGAAATGTTGTGTTTCATTTGGTTTTCAAAAAAAATCTTCTATTAAGACCAAATGAATAGTGTGAATTCAATTTCTGGTAATATACCAGAACTGTGGGATGATCTTTCAGGCTTTAATAGAAGTGTTGGTTAAAGACAGGGGTGAACTTCACTGAGAACTGGAAATGCTTTGTTTTAAAAAATGAGGACTTGTGGTATTATGGAAAGAGTAAGAGGTGATGAATTGCCTGGATGAAACAACTGATCAATCTTCCATGAGAAACTTTTAAAGCAAATCTTCTCAGGTTCACCATAATACTCAGCATGAGGGCTAGACTGCAACAGTGCAACGTGTTCTGAGTAAGGATCAATGCAGGGAGGGAATGAATGATAGACAACATGAGGTCAGAAATCAACTACTGCTTCAACTGTGTTACCCAAGCAATAAAGAGCTTAAATGCTCTTTTAACAAAGCATCTGGATCCGAACTCCTACCCCAAGCACACTTGCTCAGCAACAGCAGTCAGCAACTTCCCATCCTCTTTTTCACAGGAAGGAATACTGGCCACGTGGAACCTAGGTGGGAAGTTCGGATTATCTGGTATCTGATACTGCTGGTATTTTGCTGTACCGGCAGTATAGGATTAATCCGGATATTGGGGGTACCGGTACCGGTTCCCCGTGCCGGATTGTTTTACATTGTGACCATTGAAATGAATGGCCGCAATGTAAAAAGAAAAAAAGAAAAAAGGGGGGGAAAAAAACCCAACCTGGAAGTTCCCCGGAAGGCCTAGTAAGCGCTGAAGCCGGCAGTCACAGCCAGTGCTGAAGCCCCCGGACCGCCGTGCTTCCGCCGCCGCCGCCACCTGGAGCGCCAAAGGTAGGTGATCCTTGGGTGGGGGGTAGGGTGATCCCTGGGGTGGGGTGTGTGTTAAACCACCCCCCACCCCAGGGAATACCCTAGTACCTACCTGCTGGTGCGGGCTCCGGGTCACCAGTGGCCAGGGACTTAGGGGAAATATTTTTTAAAAAAAAAAATCCAGGCTGGGCAGGGTGGGTGGGGGGTGTCCCCTCTTCCACCCGTGCAGCCTGGACAGGGGAGGGATTGTTTTTTCCCCCATTGATTTCAATGGGGACACTGACAGTTCCCCATTGAAATCAATGCAATAGATCTGGCACCGGTAAACCAGTTTTAATCCGGTAAACCGGTTTTTTTCAAACTGGTAACCAGTAAAACCGGTAGCCAGTTTTTTGCCAGATGCCCCATCTCTAGAACATACATACTTCATTGCAGCTGGGGTCACAGGGTGAAAACAGGCATGACGCTAACTCCATTTTAACACCATTTTCACATTTCATATGCATGTTGCAGGGCTGTATTGGTGTCCTATGCAACCCTGCAACATGCATAAGAAATGTTGATTAAAGTGGAGTTAGCGTCATGTCTGTTTTCACCCACAGTCTCAGTAGAGAGCCTTGTTCCTCTGTGCAACTGAGTGAGATCAGGGACAATTTGATACACGCTGGTTTTCAGCTGTAGATCTCAATCCTAGAACTTCACCAAGATAAGTAAATATAATTATCTGTATTTTATAGCCAGAGATGGAGACAAAGGCCTTTTTTACATGGATGGTGCAGCAGCACCGATGGGTGGAGATGGGTGTGGATGGGTGGGTGAGCACACCCAGTGAGCACCTGGTGGTGCCGAGTATGGAGACGTTTACACAGACAGCGCCACAGGGGGTGGTGGGAAGGAAAGGGGAGGGGCCCACAAACACCCAGCAGCCAAACACCCATCCCGGGGAACACCCGACCAACACCTGTGCAAGTACACGGACAGACAGGACTGGGAATGGCAGAGCGACGGCACATCATGGCTGACTGAGGGCAAATGAAGCCGCGCAATGCAGCCCTGCCCCCCCAGCTGCCAGGACCCACATGGGCGGGGCGGGAGGGAGATGGAATGACAGCCACTACAAAGGAGCCAGCTCCATGCAGCCCCGGCACAGAGCCCAGACCACCCAGCGCCAGGCCCCCCCACCCTTACACACACACACACAGCAGAGCCGCACACACACTGCAGGCAGCAGAAGCACAAAGGGAGAGGCACACAGCCCAGGGGGAGCAAGGAGGGAGGAAGGCACCCGCACAACACAGGCAACACCCCCCACCCCCTGCAGAGGCACCCACACAAGGGGAGAGGTCACAGCAAAGCACAACATGGACACACCAGGAAAGAAACACACAAGCCTTTATTAACACAGGGAACCAGCAACAGGGTGCAACAACCACAGGGCAGGGAGGGGGAGGGGGCAACAGAAGGGGGGGAACAGCACCAGCAGAAGCAGGCCCGGGACGGAACCCTGGTCAATAGGGCCAGCGACCCCGCACCCAGTGCCAGCGCTCAGCCTGCGCGTGCTCCAGCTGGTGCAGCTGCTCCAGGATGTGCAGGAGGAGCTCCAACAACTCCCCCTTCTCCCAGGTCCAGTCTGTGATCATTGCCTGCACTGTATGGGACAGAGGGAGAGGAGACAGCCATCAGAGCTGGCCCTGGGCACCCAGGAAGGAACAGACCCCCCCACGGAGGGAGACAGGCACAGGGCCCAGAAAACAGGCAGTACACTCATGGATGCCATCGAACAGCCACCCTGCAGCCCGCATGTCCCACACCACCCGCTCCAGCTGCTGCACCATCGCGCCCAGGTGGAAGATTTCCAGCAGCACGACAACAGTAGCTTCAGGAGAGAAGGGACAGGGCCATGGGGAACACCCACACCAACGAGCCCTGGGCAGGCCGGGGGCAGTGACACCACCAGGGGCCCTCCCCACATGCTGACAGCCCCCCCCCCGGAGCAACCTGGCCCCTGCATGAAGAGGGATCGGTCGGGCCACAGGCTAGGTCCACATCAACCCCTACTCACGCTCAGCCGCCTAGCACCCATGGTGCTGCCGCCCATCCATTGTCACCACCACAGATGGCCCACACCAACAGGGAGTGACAGCTGAGGGGAGCAGAGGGGAGGGGAAGGGCCACACCAACACACAGGCAAGGCCAGGGGGTGTCTGGGCGACCGACCCCCGCCAATACCACGCCTCGAGTGACTCCAGGCAGCAGCACCCAGCAGGGAAGCAGCCAGGGCAATGCACACCTCACAGTTGGCGCCCACCCCACAGGCCCAGAGCCCACCTCTACACCCCAAGCACACACACCCCGCACACAACCACCCAGATGGGGGCAGGAGGGCCACCAAAGGGGAAGGGGCAACCAGACACCACAGCAGCAACAGAGGCAAGACAGGACAGAACATCACAGGACAGAATTTTATTGGAGCCGGGGGAAAGTGGGTTCCCAAGCACAGAGAGGCAAAGCAGGGGGGTGCTGGGGCACCCACAGCTGGGCACGAGAGGCACAACAGGAGGGCACAGGAGCACCCACACAGGGTGGGTGAGAGCACCCGGCCAGTCCCAGTAGGAAGGGGCAGCAGTGACACAGAGGGGGCAATGGCATCCAGGGACTCCAGGAGGCAGCCAGCAGTAAAGCAGACGGCAGCGCACAGCCTGCTCGGAGGCACGGGGGGGTGGCTATGCACCGTCCTGGGCACCAGGGTGTTATCAAGTTGGTGGCGGCAAGGGGCTACTCATGGACGGTCCGGTAAGCGCTCCCAGGGTGGCGACCCCGGTGCCAGACCCTCCCAGGCAAATAGGCCCCTTCAGAAGCCTTGGGTGCACATATGAACATCCACCAGGTAGCACGGAAGGAGTGGATGGGCACCCGCAGCCGCAGCCTGTACAGCTGGAAGGTCCCTCACTGATCGAAGGTCGGAGAGCTCCGCAGTGGTGGGGTCCCCAGTTCGGAGAGGGCCACCAACCTTGGGGGACAGCAAGCCCAGGTCCCGCAGGAGGGCCCCCATGTCCGAGAGTGCACGCGGGATGCTGCGTGCATTCAGGAGGCTGCATGCCAGATCCCCAACCTGGTGACCCATCATCCACATGTACCACGACAGGAGCCGGAAGCCATCCCCCGTTGACAGGGGGTCGCCCACCAACAGCTGAACATTGGGGCTCAGCCAGAGGGCCCCCAACAGCATGTCGGCACAGGGTGACCACCCCTCCCCGACAGCCCCAGATGAGGGCCCCGCAGAATGGCTGGCCATGGCAGCAGTGGGGCTCGATCCGGGGAAGCAATAGGCAGGAGATGGAGGGTTGCCACAACTGGGACAAGCACACACCGAGCAGATATCCTCGCCCACAGATGGCCTTGCATGCCACAGATAGGCAGGCCCGCTGTGGACAGGCCCAACCTATGCACAAGACATCAAGGATGCTGCACAGCTGCCGAGATAAGAAAGGGGGCCATGGCCAGGCACTGCGCCAGGGAGTGGAGCCGAGCCAGGCACTGCATCCACAGTGGGCGCTGCTGCAGCTTGCAAAGGTGGACCCAGGCTGGGGGGATGGCAGTGTGGTTGCGGAGGCAGGGATACCCAGGGGTGCATTCAGTCCCATCCCCCTCGGTGGCCATGTGGCTGACCCGCTTGCAGGGATGCTCAGCCGGACCCGGCACCCGCTTGCCACTCCAGCACATCTCGTGTGCAGCACCAACCACTGCCTGGCCCCCTCCAGCTTACACAGTACATAAGGGACACGCTGTGGCCGGTCGGGTGGAAGGGCTATAGCATGGGACCGTGCAGCACACAGAGAACGACAATTCCAGGCTGGGTACATGTGGAGGAGATCCCGCGACACCAGGGGAGAGTGGGCCGTGGGCACAGGCCAGAAAGCGGAGCACACCTCGCTCACAGCATGTGCCAGCGGTGTGTGGCAGGGAGTGGGAAGCAGCAGACCCATGCTGCCGGGGAACAAGGACCCACTGCCCAGGGCCGCACTGCTGCACCTCCTGAGCATGGGCCTTCTGCTGCTGCGCATGCTGCTCTAGCAGATTACCATGCTCTGACTGTAGGGTCACTGGGCCACCTTCCTGGGGGTACAGCGCCAGAGGGCAGCAAACCTCAGGAGGGCAGCACTGGTGAAATGGTCAAGGCGGGCATCTGTCCAACACCACGCCCTGCTGGGCTCCGTGGTGTCCCTGCATCTGTGCCCTGTGCCGTACCAGTGCCCCTGTACCAATGTGTCCAAGGAGGTACAGCCCCGCACAGCTCTGAGGGGAACAGGGATGGCATCTGCCACCGCATTACTGCCCTGGCAGTCGACCGCTGGCCAGCACCAGACCCACACCCATGTCTGTAAGCCTGGGACCCCTTCCAAACTGCTGGGTCCTACCTATTACCTGCATCCAGTCCTCCATTCCATGTATAGTCTACTGGGTCCAGGGAACGGATCCCGTGGGTTGCCCGGTGGTGAGCACCCTGCTCTCGCTGTTGGCCATGGGTTGCGCTGGCCCCTCACATGCCTGCCAGTCAACACAAGCCGGTTCGCGTGAGCAGGTTCAGTGCACACCTGTTCCTGCCACCTCAACCGAATGAGGCATCGCTGGTCTAGCCTCCAGCCCCACCAGCTGGCCAGGGAGTGCACAGACTCCCAAACCTCTGGTGCCCCCCTGCACGCTGCACAACCCCCACCCCCCTGTCCCCAAACTAAGGAAGCAACAGCAAGGTATACATTTATTGGATGGGAACATGTACAATGGAAGGGGGTGGGGGTCACCGTCTGGGGTGGTCTCTCCCCCTCTTAGCTGCACCACCATGGCTCGCTGGTCGGCGTGCCCTAGCTGCAGCTGACTGCAGGGCTCTCCGGGCTGATGGTCTCACCTTCCTGTCATCCTCTGGCCACTCCTCACCAGCCTCCGCTGTTGGTCCCTGCATGGAGGAGCAAGAATGGATTAAGGGATCACCGTGTGCACTCACCTCTATCCCTTGTTGGTGCAATGGCACTTCGGTGCCCCATAGTGGTCCAGGGAGCCCCCGACTCCCCCCATGAGCATGGCATGTGCTGTAGGGTGCTCCCTGAAGGTGCCCCCCCCGGGACGGGACACCTATGGTATCACGGCATCTGTCCAGTCACATACTGCGGCACCATGCTGGTACGTATGCCCCTGGCAATGGCTGTCGCTCCCCATCCCGTGTACCACGTGCACTCAGCGTGAGTTCCACAATGTGTTCCCTACCGGGGGCCTGCCTCGTGCAGTTACCTGGGTTCCCATTGCCCCCCCAGTGTTGCACCCCACAATCCCTGGGGGCCCTGGTTGCTGCGGTCTTACCTGTGGGGGGTGGGGCAGCCACCATGGGCGGTTACTTGACCTGGGGTGCACGGTCTTGGGGCGGGGGCATCACCACCTGGTGGAGGGGTCAGGGTGGCAGTGGGGGCAGATCCACGGAGGGTGCGGACTGGACGGGCAGCCCCGCAAGCGGGTCCGGCAGCCCCATGTGGGGGAGGAGGACCCCATGGACCAGGCCCAGATAGGGTTGCTGCTGAGGGAACCACAGGTAGCTGAGGTGCAGGGGGGGCACCAGCACCAGTGGGAATCTGCCATGGTGTTGGTTGCTGCTGGCCCTCCTTCCGTGGCATGGCGTGGCCTGTCGTGCTGGGAGTCATGCCGTAGGGCCTCCATGGCCTCCCCCATGAGGTCCATGAGCCGTGCTGCCTGACCCTCCAGCCTGTCACAGGCACGCCACTGCTCGCCTTGGAGGGCAGCAGCCTGGCACCTGTCCCAGAGGTGCTTGGTGCAAGGCTGGGGCATCATGGCAGCCAGGATCTCCCGGTCCCTGTCCCCCTCCCCTCTGATGAGCTCCCTGGTAAGCACGAGCTCGCAGGAGTGCACCTTGGCTAATCGTTGTGATTCCGTCAGCAGCTCCCTGCCGAGATCCTCCCTCCGGCACCAGTTCCTGGCCCACATCTCCCAGTTCCACTCCACGCTGCCGGCAGATGCTCCCCTCACATGAGCGGGCACCTGATCTGTGAATGGACGGGTGGACAGAATGTTAGTGCTTCCGGACAATGTGATCCGCTGCCCGCTACCACATGTCCTGGGGTGCCTGGTGGGGCGGCCCCCATATTGTGGCAGCTCCCCTCTGCCCTCCCCTTTGGGACCCCCCTGCCCTTCCCTCTTGTGGGATCACCTCCAGTGGCAAATTGCTACAGGTGTGGCCCGTGTCCATCATGTGTTCCGTGGAGGCCGCTGTGGGTCCACCAGCCTCTCCCACCTGTCTCCACCACCCCGCCCCTGTTAGGCACTTCTGCTTATGGTTGCTCACCCCCGGGTGGCCTCCCCCTGTACCTCTGCCTCCCTCCGCACCCAGGCCCTCCATGGCCCGTGTGCCCTGCCATGGAGGGTGGCCCACCTGGTAGTGCGGCACTGCCTGGCCCCCCTCCTCCTCCGCAACCTCCACTTCGTGCACCTCCAGGCTTGCTTGAGCTGCAATGGGAGGGGATACCATTACTGTTTTCCGGCCCCCTTCCCCGGCCGCAGCGGCTCTGTCTAGACCAGTTCCACCCCCAGCCGCCACCCTGGCCCCGCTGGGGTGATCATACCTGGATCCTGTTCCTCTGCCTCCTGGGGGCTGTCCCAGGTCTCTGCTTGCTCCCCACGCACCCCCTGTCCCTGTGGCTGGATGGCCTGTGGGTCTTGTGGGTGCGCGCGGAGTGTGGTGGTCCAGCGCTCGGATTCCTGGGGTGCCTCCTCCCCCTGTGGGTCGGGGCTGTCCCCTCCCGCTGCATGGCTGGCCTCACCAGGGGCACCCTCCTCTCCTTGCTCTGTGGGGTCTGTCAGGGGGGGCTGTGTATTGACCCTGCGCCTGGCCCTGGTGAAGGCGCTGCCGTGTGTGTGGGAGGCCATAGTGTTCCCGTCCATACAGAGGAACTTGTCCAGCTCCTCCTGGAACTCAGCTGTGCGCATGGCCCGGTCGGACTTGAGATTATTGTCCCTGATATGTTTATATCCAGACCTCAAGTCCTTTGCCTGCTGCATGCATTGGGTTACATCCCTATTGTACCCCTGCCGATGCATCTCCTGGAAGATGGCTTCATAGACCTGTCTGGTCTTGTAGCTTTGCACCAGGTCATGCTGGACCCTTTTGGATCCCCACACGTGTATGAAGTCCCTGACCTCCTGCCTGGACCAGGGCTCCCCCTTTTAGGACCCGTGTGTGGGGGACCGACCAGCTTGGTGGCATGGGGCCTGCCCTGTGGATGTGGATGCCATGGTGGTGGTCATGTCCTGTTGGGGTTAGTGCAATAGGGGTTACTATGGTTCCTGCTGACCCCCTCTGCCTACCCGTGAAGCCTGCTCTCCCTCTCCCCTTGGGGTTCCCTTTTGCTCACCTGGCTGTCTGGGAGGCCCTTCTCAGCCGTTGTCCCAGTGGTGTGGTGCTCTGTTGTCTGGGAGCTGTCCTGCGGGGAATTGGGGAACGGGTTATGCTGCTGCCCCCTGCCCTGTGTTCCCAGGCCTGGTGGTCAGGCCCGGGGCACGGCCCTTCCCTCCCAGGGGGGGAGTGCCCTCACGCTCACCTTGCTCTCACTGCTGCTCCTTGAGCCATGCCCTTGGGAGGTGCTGGGGTGGGGGTTGTCGACCGGGGGGCCATCGGTGCGACCCCTCTGCCCTATGCCAGGACACGTGTGCTGTGTTACTTCCTGGCACGTTTCCCCCCCGTTCCCCACCACTGCCCCCCCTACCAGCAGTCCATTGCCCCCCCTTGTGCCTTCCACCTGGGGCGCTCCCCCCCCGCACCATCTTGCCGGAGCTTCTTCCCCCCCATGGGCACCCCAGAGTCCCTGTGATCACCCAGCCCCTTCCCCCGTGTGGGGCGGCATTGGCTCCCATTGCCTTCTTGTGGGCCTTCCTGGTCACCATCGTGGGAGCCCTCGCGTGTGTGCCGTGGTTCCTCCCTCCTTTACGGGCTCTCGGCCAGATGTCCAGCATCCCCCCGCCCTGTGGGCGTGTCTGCATGGCAGCACATGCGTGCTCTGTGGCACCGGTGCAGTGGGGCTCTGTCGGTCTGTTCCGCGTGGGTGTGGGTGTTTCGGCTTTTACACAGATGCTCGGGTGTTGAACACCCATCTCCACCCACCTCCACCCACGGAGGGTGCCAACTCCCTCACAGCTGCTCCATAGGTGTTGGCAGGTGGGTCGGACATGCGCCTCCACCCACCCGTGGACATTTACACAGATGCTCTCCCACCCATTCGATGGGTGTTTCCAGGTGTTTGTGGGTGGGTGGCGTCCGTGTAAAAGTGGCCAAAGTAGTTCTGACAGTACCTTTTATTAGATCTACTTCTGTTGGTGAATGGATGCAAGCTTCCAGGCCACTCACCAACAGAGTTTGGTCCAATAAAAGATATTGTCCGAATTACGTTGTCTCCATCTTTTACATTTAAGGTCCACACAGCAACAACACTCTCTCTAAACTCCCAGAGCTAGGGAATATTGAGCCCCAGTTGCCACAGACAGCAGATCAATAGCAAAACCAGGACAAGGGCTCCAGTCTCCAATTCCCACCCTATTAATCAGATCACACGCAACACAGATTGCAAATTTGGCATAAAAAAAGCAAAGGTTTAGCTAGAACTGAAGAGTTTTTTGTTTTGTTTTGTTTTGTTTTGTTTTGTTTTGACCTTTGCAAAAACACATAAACAATGTGGATTTAACTAAGTGGTTTGGAAGGAAGAAGAGAAGGTTTTTAATAAAATCAAATAATCTGTTTCCAGACATTGATTCTCTATAAGAATGTTGAAGAACATTTCTCTCTGAAATTGGACATTTTAGGACTGAGAGCATGTTTTTTTTCTAGTCAGCTTTTCAGCCTCCATTTCCCAAGAATGGAAGACATACTCTTCAAATTTGAGGGTTCTGAGAACGTTGCATTTAATCCCCCATACTACAAATTGGGAAGCTTGGCATGGTGCCAGCAGCAGTCTAGACTCGTTAAGACCATTAACGGTCAGGAGAAAGGGCTAATTTTATTTGAGACCTGATAGAGTCCAGGCCTTTTGGGAATCTGCTATTTGTATGTGTTTAATAGTTAGGATCACTCTCACAGGCAAGGGGAAAAGTGGTTAAGATGATGCTTTTCATTGGGCCAACTTCTGATAAAAATTGTCTTAACTACTTTTTCTCTGGTGTCTCATATATTTGAAGCAGTGTTTCAAAACTCTTAAGAACTCTGGGATTCTTTGGAAGGTGCTGAGCACTCTACTAAGCACCCTATACTCCAACAGACTTCAGTAGAAACTAAGGGTGTTGAGTTCCCAGATCAGGCTTTCCCAGAACTGGCATGTGCATTTGTTTACCTACTAAGATTTGCTTGTTTGATACTGAAAGGGTCAGATCCTCAAATTGTGCAAATCAGCAATACTCCATTAAATAATGGGATGAGCTTTACAGAAAAGCACTAAATTATTTTGGAAGCCAAAATGGGTATTTTTAGACAAATGGGGAGCCTGGCGGCCCCGGGAGCTACTTCGGGACCCCACCCCCATGTCCTCCTGTTCCCAGCTCCACCTGGGTCCACAACAGACAAACCGGCAGTGTCCCAAGGTTGTGGTCTGCCCATCCCTTCACACTACAGAGTTTCAGGAGCTCACCCAATGTTCCAGGCAGACACCAATGACTCTAAGGTGTTTACTGGGGCAACAGACTGATGGGCAAAGAGGTTCAGCATGGGTCTGTCCAACAGATGGGCATCAGCTCCACATTTGACCATTGCACCAGGTTTGGCTGGCCCACTCCACACAGTGTGCTCCTAGATGTTCTGGATCACCACCCATGGGGCTGCCGTGGAGCAGCCACAGCCTGCCCCGCTTTCAACATCTGGCCGGCGCCTTTTCAATGGACCAGCCAACCCAGGAGTGATGGGACACCCCCAGAGTCATCGTCTGTCTGTCTACACCCAATGAGATGGATTGTACCCTCAGGTTCTAGGACAGCACAAACAAAGTAAGCATTATCAGGCAGTTCAAATTCTGCTCTAATGGGCAGATCATTCATTTAAAAATTAGAAACTGCAAAATGTTTATACAATATTTCTCACTTTAGAAAGTTAAAGTGGCAGAATAGTCTGAAAAGTTTCCAATAGTTTTTTGAGCACAGTTTTTTGAACAGTTGTTATTCTAATTTATTATTTGAACACCGTTTTTTAATTTGAATACAGTTGGAATTTGAACACAATTCTAGAATTTGACAGTTTCGCCGCCTCTTCTCTACTTTCGACTCCCTTCTTAAACCCCCCTGCCCTCCTCCACCCTCTTCCTTTGCTGCTCAGGATCTTGCATCTTTCTTCACTTCAAAGACTGACAAGATCCATCGAGACATTGCCTCCCACCCACCTCCTCCTCCTGCTCCCATACCACCCCCTCTCCCTCCCCCCTCTCTCCTCACATCCTTCCCTCCTGCCTCTCTCAAAGAAATCTCCACTCTGCTCTCCTCATCCAACCCCTCCACCTGCCCCCTTGACCTGATCCCCTCCCACCTCCTGACCTCTATTGCTCCCACTGTCGCCCCCCCCCCCACTTCTACATGTCATAAATCTCTCCCTTTCCAGAGGCTCCTTCCCCTCTGCTTTCAAGCATGCCACTGTCTCCCCCATCCTCAAAAAGCCCACCCTGGACCCATCTGACCCCTCTAGTTAC
>QEPC01010335.1:5077710-5089417 GCA_003113815.1 Sphenodon punctatus | reverse complement strand
TATCTCGCCAGGGCTGTCAGCCCGACCGCCCTGGCGAGATCTTCCATTGCGCCCATTGAGCGCAATGGAAGGCTCAGCCCCTCCCTCCACAGCACGTCCCATACGTGCTGTGGACAGAGGAGCTCAGCCGCCCCAATCGCGTTTTCCTATAGGAAAACGCTTTGGGCGGCTGAGCTGCTGAACCTTTTTGTCCCTTCGGGGACCCACTCCCTCTCCCAGTGGAGTGGGTGGGTCCCCGAAGGGAGAACAGGTAGTGACAGCTACAGCAGCCTCGGCAGCAGCTCAGAGGCTGCTGTAGCTGTCAGAAACGGCAGCGCGGGTTTTGTTTTTGTTTTTTAAAAAAAACTAAAGCCGCAGCGGTCCCCCTGCAGGGCTTTGCGGGGCAACGCCCATAACTCCCTGCAGGAGGAGCCGCGCCTGGTGAGTAATTGAATGTTACATCTGAGGGACCAGTTTAGGCTAGATGCTACAAAAAGGGCCCTCGAGCCTAACTGTGTCTGATCAATTGCTTTTGCTCAAGGATTCAAAGTACCCACATGGTTGTAGCCTGTGATGCTTGGTTTAAAATAACATTAATGTCATATCCCTTTTTCTGATCTAAAAGATCTGTGTGTGTGTGTGTGTGTGTGTGTGTGTGTGTGTGTGTGTGTGTGTGTGAATATGCCTCTGTACGCTCCGGTGGCAGTAATTGGGAACTGAATTATTCTGGCTTGTGGGCCTGTCTGTTTAAAGAAAAGGTAGAGTTCTCATCTTCCCTAGAGTGATGGAACTCACGGCCTACAATTTCTAGGGTGGTGGCAGCAGGAAAGTACCAGGTAATAGGGTAACAGGGTGCCGGGAGGCTGGGGTAAAACCCCAGTGGGCTCTGTTGTTTGCAGTGAATAAATTGCAGAAGAGGTGTTGTCTACAGAGCTTTATGGTTCCTCTTAGATATTTCTGTGGTAGAGACGCATCCAGAGCAATGGGAAAGTAGGCTGCAGGGATATCTGTAGGACAGAGATTCTTCCACCAGTCTGTTTATATGCTAAAATGCTAAGTAGCTATGAGATTAATTCATTATTGTCTTAATCCACCCTCAGGATGCCTCACTCTTACCTAGTGGTTAGAGTCACTTACTGGTGGCTCTGCTCTTCTTGCAGCTGCACATCTGAAGGTAGATCTTAAAAATAAGAGAGGAAGCAAAGCAGACGGCAATAGTTTTTATAGCCAAATAACTATTCATGTTTTAAGATGCTGTTAGCATAATTTTTCTTCATTTTAAAATGGTCAAATACATTGACCAATGAGTACGAATGAAAATCATCCATACATTGCGGCCACCAGAAGGACTATGCACTGCTTAAGTCCTTTAAAATTATTTACATATTGATGATACTTTAGCCATGCTGTGTTGAATTGAAATTGTTTTGTCCAAACTAGATCTCATTCTTCCCCCTCATTTTCAGGTAACATTATTATCCAAGTAAAATAAAGAACCTGACTGAGGTTCTAGTCTCTCTTTTTATCCTTCACTTTAATTGTGATCTTCTGATTATTTAACAGGGTTCTGAGTGGTGGTGGAAGGATACAGAAAATTTAGCCATTAAGGGTGATTTCAGACGTGACGGGGCGCCTATTGGCCCCATTACAGAATCACCTTTTAATTCCCCACAGGAATCAAAATGGCCCATCAACAGATGAGCTGGCTGATTCCGGTGGGGAATCTGGGGAGGGGACGGGGCTGCGCAGCGCAACGTGCGGCCGCACAGCCCCCCCCCCCACTCCAGCCACCCGCCCTCCGGAAGACGGGCGGGCGCAGTGGCCGATGCGGCCACTGCGCCCGATTCCATCCCGGGGTCTGGACCATGGCCCGGAATCGGCGGTGGTAACAGATGTTACCCGTCGCCAATTCCGGGCAGTGGTTCAATTAACCACGCTTTCGGAGATGGTGCTCAGGCCATCCTCGAAAGCATGGTTAATTTGCTCACCACTGGTGGTTCACCATGGTGAACATCTGGCGGCAAACAAACACACATTACGCGACCATCCGCCACCACAGGAGATTGTCCGTGGTTGACCGTGATCGTGTAACGTCTGAAATTACCCTAATTTTTGAAGTGTGTACCTTGCAGAGAAAACTGTGGCTTTTAAGAAAACTGTAGTGTTTCTATTAGTCACCAGAGGGCACCCCAACAGTTTTGGTAAGTGACAATAGAGAAAGATACCAAATCTGGGTAGCCCTTACTTGCATAACTATTCCTTTCCTATCAATTGTATTGGTGCTCTTTCTATGATCAAGACTCACTCGTATGACTAAGTCAAATCACAGACTACTCCGTACATGGGTAGTGATGAGGCTTTTCATTCAACCAGATGCCTGATTCCCTATTGTACTAACTCATGATCAAATCTGGGGTAACACAGGGTGTTTTTAAATGAGCAAGGTGATGGGGGAGAGGGGAGCCTGTGGCATGGCTCTGCTGCAAAGCACCCACTCAGGTGGAGTGCATGGGGACCAGTTCAAATGGGCAGCTCCCAGCGTAGCTACTACGACCACAGAGGCTGCCACCATGCCCTCCCCCTGCCACAGACCATGGGGGGAGAAGGGGAAGCATGCTGGGCTGGCCTTTGCTCGTGACGTGTTCCAGGTGTGAGTGCTGGGGAACCTGGGCTCCCCAGTGCTCCCAGTCAGGGCTTGTGACTTGCAAAGGACACTCCTGCCCACAGTGCCTATGAGTGGCAGACCTGCCTGCTTGTGTGGTTGGCTGCCACCATTCATACGAGCAGGGGCTCCTTTGCTGCCCACTGCCTTGCATCCATTTGGCCTGCCCCGCATGGAGCACTCTGGATTTCCCAGCAGTGCTCCCTGAGTGACCATGAGTGGGTGCTCCGTGGCTCACGGGAGTGCGCATCCGGCCACTCCACCTTCAGATGGGCGGTTGGATCTAGGGCTCCTGGGTGGCCCTGCAGGGTAGCCTTTTGTTTGAAAAAAACCCACAGTGAGGAAGCATTAAGAAGATACATCTTTAAGGCTCAGCAATAAAAATCAGATTAAATGTATTATTCTTTACTGCTTTGTACTTTGGAAGCAAATTTTAAAAATAAAGGGAGCAAATTTTAAAAATAAAGTTCACTGCTTTCTTATTTAATAATTTACAGTGCCCACTTAACTTCCAAATGTTTGGGGACATTACGGCTGCGGAAGACATCTGAGGTAAAAAGAAATTTTAAAACCTCAACCCTGCTGACTCCCTTTTGCAGAGAACAGTCCCTAAATGAAAGCCAGGTTCATTTAAAGGCTACTAGTTGGCTTGGTCAGGGGTACAAGACCCTTGACTGTCAGAAGCTGGGGGAGGATGGCAGGAAATGGATTACTCCATTACTGCTGCGCACTCCCGAGACAACCAAGGCTGACCATGGTTGGGGACAGGATGCTGGGCTGGATGAACCATTGGTTTGACCGAGTAATGGTATTTCTTTTGCTCTTACATTCTGAAACTGCCATTGTGTGTCCACTGTACAGAAACTGCACAGGGGCATCAGACTTGCACTTCCTTTCCATACCACCTCTCACCCACCACATCTATGAAGCAGTGAAGAAGAACATGGGCCCCGATCTCAGGTCCATGCATGTGGACCAAACCTACCGGCATACTCACACATGGTGCCCTGGGCAAAGTGGCCCATCTTCTGACCATGCCACCACCCAGCAAAGGGAGAGTCAGAGCTTCACTGGTAGATGCTGCTGGCAGCACAGTCGGGAGCCAGGGCACCATGTACATGCACATGGGTAGCTTTGGTTTGCACGCACAGACTTTGGATCGGGGCCTTGGGCTGTAGGTACCTATCCCTCTCTGTTTTAAGTGCAAAACTCAACCATAGGCCCTTTTCGGACAGACACTCTACCATTGATAAAATGGGTGTTACAATTTATTATACATGTTGCAGGGCTGTAGGTGCGCTCTATAGGTGTCCTGCAACATGTATGATAAAATGTAACACCCATTTTATCAATGGCAGAGTGTCTGTCTGAAAAGGGCCCATGTTGCAGGGCACCCATAGGGCAACACTGCAGTCCTGAAACATGCATAGTGGGTGGGTGGGTAGTGAGTGGAGAGTGTCTTGTCTGAAAATGCCCTTTGAAACATATACCTTAATTATTATTATTTTTTAATTATTTTTACTTAAAGCTGTAAAAAAGCAATTCCTCAATTTCTTCTCGCCTTTTGCTACGAGCCACATCCTGGACAAATTTTCTGACAGAATGTTCCTTGGGACATTTGAACTGCCATGTCTTGAACCTTGGTCTCTTCGGAGATGCTGTGTCATTTTCTTGATCTACAGAAAAACTATAAAGTGCTTCTTAGGAAGAAAAAAATGCAGCACCAGAATTATCTTTGGGTTTGTTTGCATCAGGCAATGAAGCAAAATGAAAACTCTAAATTTTGGTCCATTGTAAATAAGGTTTCTTTGCCAAATGTTTTCCCCCTTAGATCTAAGCAGTAGAGTAAGCATCTCTGGTTTAAGTGGCAGGTGCATTTCATGGAGATATTTAATAGACCCCTACCGGATAACCCCTGTTTGTGTGATTAAGAAATGATGTTCTTATCAGTATGGTCTCCAATTGAAGAACAGCTGATTGAAGAATTAATCTTCCAAGTCCCATTCAACAAAGCTCCAAGGGAAGATGGAATGCCAGGGGAACTCCTTAGGAAACATATTAGTTGGTGGACCCCAGTTCTGTGCAGCTTGTTCAATCATATTAACCTCTTTGGAGTAATACCCAAAGGGTGGAGCTTGAGCCTTACCATCCCAATTTTTAAGAAAGGGGACAGACTTTTACCATCTAATTATAGGCCCAGCAACCTTATCGATATATTAGCAAAATTATGCTAGAAAAATGGGCCAAAGAGAGCAATCTGCTGGAAGAAGAACAGGCTGGCTTCCGCAGGGGCTACTCAACAGTGGATCATTGATTCATCCTCTTCCATCTGATTAATAAGTATGTCCATATCAATGGAACTAGATTATTTGCTGCCGTTGTGGATTTGAAACAAGCTTTTGATTCAATCAATAGAAATCTTTTCTGGGTGAAATTAACCAAGACAGATACAGATAGGAGACTACAATTTTTGGTTATGAAATTGTATCAAGACACCTATATGAAGGTCAGGGTCATGCAGGAGGGCAATTTGACACATTAAATACCAATTTAAAAATGCGGTTAAGCAAGGCTGTGTCCTGGCACCTTTTCTTTTCAACTTTTTTTATAAATGATATTGTTAAGCAGCTTCAGGGAGAGACTTTTCATCCTGTATATATCAGGGAAAGACAGCTCTCCATGCTACTGTATGCTGACGACATGGTGTTATTATCAACATCACAAGTAGGAATGAGGCATCTGCTCTCATCTCTAACTGATTATTGTAAGGAAAACGATTTAATGATAAATCATGGGAAGAGTAAGACAGTGGTCTTTGCTAAAAAATAGAAGTTATACTCTTGGAGTTTAGATTCCGTACCCATAGAGCAGGTGAAATCTTATAGACACCTTGGCTTAGTTTTCTATGCAACGGGCTCGTGGGAAGAGCATTTTAAAGCAACAAACTTGAAAGTTCTTCATTCTACTAATGGGGTCCTTAGATTTTGGAACACAACTGGTGGGAAACAGATACTACCTGTCATAAAATGTTTGGAAAGTAAACTCACTCCTCAAGCTGTTTATGGTCCAGAGATATGGGGTTGTACAGTAGGCAATAGATTGGAACTCTTCCAGAACAAACGTATGAGAGCTGTATTGGGGGTTCCAAAAGGCACCCCTGTTGGTATGATGAGATCTGAATTGAGTCTTTTACCTATAGAATTACGAGCATAACTGAATGTTTTCTTATATTGGCTTAAATTAACTAAAATGCCAACAAACAGATTGCCAGTTCTTTGCTGGCTGGAGGCTGTAGCAGTTGATCGGACGTACAACTGGCATGAGAAGCTGAATAAGCTGGTAGCTTCAGCAGGCTTTTCACTCACTGCTTTACAGGAACTGCCTCAAAATCAGTTAAAAGATGTGATGGCAAGACGTATGAGAGATATAGCCATTCAGAACAACATAGCTAGTCAAAACAAGATTGCCCCATTTCTGAGCAAATACAAATTAAGATTTGGGTTGGAATATTCTTGTTTAGAATCCTTCCATCTTCGAAGAGCATATACGTTATTTAGGTTTCAGCAAATGCCGTCAAAAGTGTTAGATGGTAGATACCGGCATGTCCCTTTGGATCGAATAACTTGTTTGTGCGGCATTAACCGGATTGATGATCTTAAGCATTGTGTCTTTGATTGCTGCTATACAGCAGATGTTAGGAAGCGAACTCTACCATCACTTTTTGAGGGTAAGACTCACTGTGACTCTTCAAAAAAGCTGGAGTTTTTATTCGCATCCTCTCAAGACAGAATTATTAGAAAGCCTGCTAATATGGCTCACAATAAGATGTTAGCAAAGAAAATTGGGTCAAAAGATTGAGTCACCAGGAAATGTAAAATCATGAGAGCTTTTTAATTTGTTTTTAAGTGTTATTTGTGCACTTATTCAACTGATTTCAGTTGCTTCTGTTGTATGTTTATTTTTGTATTTTTTATGGAAATATCTCCTTTTTATCTTTTCGTATTTTAAAATAATTTGCTACGACCTTATGGTCGAGTCAAATAAGGAAAGAAAGATTGAACCTTGGTCTTCTTCGCATTCTGTAATGCCAAGCTATCATTCAGCATTTTAATTTCTCAAGAGACTATGTGGTTGTAGAACTAAAAGACGGAACAAACAGCTAGTGAGACAAGGAAAAGTGTTTTGCTATGCTAATACACCCCCCCACACACACACACACACACACAAATTAGCATAGCAGCAGAACACTTTCTTGTCTCTTTATCATTATTACTATTATAGTGATAGTGATATAGAACATTTCCCACTCTAGCTCTTTATCGTTACAGGCATAAATCAAGCTGCCAAAGCCTTCAGTAATTCTCTTCTCAAGATGAAGAAAAATGAATCTTTATTTTCTGGCACGGTTGTGAAGGAATTGTAGTAATGGGGAAACTGCTGGCAAAAGTAGATTCTCTGCAGTGACTTAGAAAAGGAGAATTATCATTCCATGAATCTTTGGCCAAATGTTCTTTTCTGACATCAGGCAGAAAATCTCAATTTTTAAAGTACAAAGTGGGGAATACCACTTTTTAATGCTTGAATAAAATAGGAGACAACTTTGGTATGTTTCCTGTAGAGGTAGATAGACAGTGATGGGCTTGTGGCACAGCAGCAACAAGGCCATATTGCAACAGACAAAAGGTGAAAATCGAAGTGATACAAAGATCAAAGTGACAGCAAAGTTCAAAAGGAGCATATCACAAAAGAGTTGTTCCCTGTAGAAGAACTCAAGAAGACTCCTTGGCAGAGATGGTCAGAAGTCACAACATTATTTTCCAGACTCTGAACACTTCAAATCCTGGCATTCAGGAGGATTTTGGTTTGTGTCTAGTTCATCAGATGGCAGAACAAGAATAGAGGAAGAGCCAAACTGCATCAGTGGTCCACTCAGTCCAATTTTCTGCCTCAAAAAGGCACCAGAACCAGAATCTTCAGAGGAAGTTCAAGAAATCACTAGACATTTGAAACTATCTGTCCAGCATGTAGGTTTTATCTTAAACCCTGATACTCCTCACACTTGTTTAAGAAATGAATATTTATTTATTTAAATTTATCATCCCAGCTACAACACGCAAAATCATAAACAGCTGTAGATAAAGCTAGCTAAAATCCCTTATTTCAAATCTTCCCAAACCTTTGGCCCAAACCCTATCCCTCCTTGCCAAATGCCCAGCCAAATAAAAAAGTCTTGCATTGTCTCCAGAATATAAGCAGGCTCATGCAGCGAGTTCCACAATTGTGGGGCTGATACTGAGACCGCTTCTCTGTGCACTCTTGCTGTGGCAACCTGAGTCAAAACCAGCACCTTAAATTGTGCCCAGAAATCTACTGGGAGCCAGTGCAGACTCTGAAGCAGTATTGTAATGTGCTCCCAGCAACCCATCCCCAATAGAAGATGGACTGCCTCGTTCTACATCAACTGCAATTTCTGAACAATCATCTAGGGCAGCCCCATGTAGGGTGCGCTGCAGTAGTCTAACATCAAGGTTATAAAGGCATGGATGATGATGGCCTACTGTGAATGTGATAGAAAGCATTGCAGCCTTCTCACCAGGTGGAGATGGCCACTGCTGATGTTCCAGTGGAGCAATGGATCCAGGAGCAGCTCAAGGGTGTGAGCCTGAGTGACCAATGGAGGCTGGACTCCAGCAATGGCAGGTGTCCCTATGTGCCCTCCCCTCCCAGAACACAAAGTTACATATTTCTTATTAAAAATTGATAATACAAAACAGCAGAACTCAGAATCCATAGATGCCCAATCCTTCCTTTTAAATGTTGCTAAATGATGGGTCTCACCTGAATACTTGGGACTAAAGTCAGATACTTTTGAGTAAGTGGCTTCAGGATTGCACCCATGCACTCTTCCATTGCCTGACTGTCCTTACAGTGAGAAGGTTTCTCTGAGGTTCAGTCTATGGCCTTTTTTTACACAAGACAGACCGACTCATGCCCACGCAGTGGATGAGCATGAGTTGGTGCCGCCCGTGGAAATCCCACGGCGGGTAGGTGGGTGTGCATGCACACTCCCCACGAAACACACATGCACACCCATCTCCATCCATCACCCACTCATGGAGCAATTGGTCAAAAAAGCAATTGCTCTGTGAGTGGGGATTCAGGGGGCAGGATCGGTGTGAGCCCATGTGCACTGCCCCCCCCCCCCGCACTGCCCCCCCTACCGCACACACACCAATCCCTCGCCCCCACACTCGTGGCCCATATAAAAAAGGCCTATATCTACCTTCCTTTAGTTTGTACTCCTTGCCTCTTGCCCTGCCCTCTAGAGCAACGGCTCTTCATCTTTTTACAACAGCCTTTCAAATATGTGCATATGGTTATATCCCCCATGATTCTCCTTTTCTCTAAGCTAAACATACCCAGCTCCTTCAACCTTTCCTGTGTTCTAACCCCTTTATCATACATATATGCTCATCCAGATTCTTCTTAAAATCTCTAATGAGATCTCCCTAGCTGATCACTTCCATTGCCTGACTGTCCTTACAGCCATGATAATCATACTGTCTTCCAGTGCTTTATCAACTGACTGTATTACCCTTCCTTTTTTACTGTGTAACTACTAACTAGAACATGGAAATGGTATACCAGCTATGAGATACACAGCTTCAAGGGGTCCTGTATGATACCAGATTATATTTGGGGAATCTGATTTTGAAACATGACATTACTTGTTTAAAATCCCTGGGCTCAATTCCCTTTCCATTTATTGTGAATTAAAACAGGGGATAATCCATTGAAGCTCGTGAGGAGCATCCAAGTCCTTTGTAGGAGCAAAAACGTGCAGCTGATCCAAAGCCAAGATATCTCACAGAGCTAATCCAACTTCTCCTGCAGAGCTGCCTGCCAAGAAATTGCAGTTGCTGGCTTCTGTTGAAGGGCATGCCTATGAGTCATGCAAGTCATTTTTTTCTTTTCTTTCAATTTTCTTCTTTGTGAATGTGGAGCATTAAACCATACAAGTATCCAAGCTGTCTGAATCCTCAAAAGAACAAGATTCTTGTATGCTTCAGTTTCCTGCCCACAAAAAGTTATTTATTTATTTATGTATTTCGATTTATATTCCTCCCTATCCTCGGTGGCTGAGGGCGGCTTACAATAAATACATAAAATACAAATATAAAATACATAATTAAAAAGCCACAAAACTAAAAACAGACCCTTCACCCCTCACCCTCAATCTGTTCCTCCCCATTAAATGCCTGGCCAAATAAAAAGGTCTTGCACTCCCTCTGGAAGACATTCAAACTAGGGCTTAGGCAAACCTCCAGGGGAAGGGAGTTCCAAAACTGTGAGGCAGCCACCAAGAATGCCTGTCTGCAATAGTCGCATGAAACTAGGTCAGCGATGGAACCCACAAGAGGGCACTCTGGGCAGATCTTAAGGACCGTGAAGGGACATAAGGAGAAATGGTGGTCCTTCAGATATTTATTTGTATTTATTTATTTATTTATAAACATTTATTAGCTGCCCCTACAGCATCTTGGGGCAGCTTACAACAACAGATATGTAGGACACAAGTCATGTAGAGCTTTATAAGGCAAAAGCAGCACCTTGACTGGTGCCCAGAACACTATAAACAGCCAGTGCAGACTCTTAAACACTGGTGTAATGTGCTCCCAGCGACCCACCCCCATCAAGAGAGGGTGCCACATTCTGAATCAGCTGCAGCCCCTGAACAGACTTCAAGGGCAGTATGCCAGCCTCAAGGGAATTAACTTGTAATGGAGTGAATGCAAAGAGGCAGAACAGCCACTAGAGCCAAGTTAAAGCTGCAGGATTGAAAGCAGCTGCGTATGTAATGCTGCAGCTAGCTAATTAGCCTCTAGCCATGAAAGCACAGGTGTAGAGAGCTGGGAAGAGGTTTGTGCTAGCTCCAACCAATTACAGTTAGAGGAGGTGCTTATATATGCAGCTAGCCAAATGAGTAGAGGAGGAAGAATGTTAGTGGGGGTGGTTCAGCCTGCCTAATGTAAAACCTGTGGCGGAACTGCAGGAGACTAGCTGCCAAACCCCCTGAACTGGTAAGCCCACACCCTTGATCTATGCAGACCCCATGGGAGCCTAAGGTGGGACTTTTCTTTGTTAAATTGGTTCCTGGGAGATCTGGGACTTTGTCTGTTTGTCAGGCTTAGAAGGAAGCCAAGGACTGTGTTTGAAGATAAAAGCCAGGAAGTATTCAGAGACTTTGCTTTCCCTACAGGCTTGTACTTAAGAAATAGTGTTTATTCCAGATGGGAACAACTTTGTTATAGTTTATGTTTGGGGACTCACTTATTGAGAGAAGCCCTGCAAACCTGGTGGGATGGGTCCAAGTTTCAAGGGGAGAAGTGGTGGCTGGAACAGGCGTGGCTCACCCTGCAGGAAACTATGGGCAGTGCCCCCCAAAGCCCTACAGGGGCACCGCCGTGGCTTTAACAGTTTTTAAAAAAAAACAAAAAAACATGCTGCTGTTTATGACAGCTACAGCAGCCTCTGAGCTGCTGCAGAGGCTGTTGTAGCTGTCACTGAACTCTTTTTCCCTGGGGACCCACCCACTCTGCTGGGAGAGGGAGGGGTCCCCGAAGGGACAAAAAGGTTCAGCAGCTTAGCCGCCCAAAGCATTTTCCTATGGAAAACGCGATTGGGGCGGCTGAACTCCTCCGTCCACAGCATGTATGGTACATGCTGTGGAGGGAGGGGCTACAGCCTTCCATTGCGCTCAATGGGCGCAATGGAAGATCTCGCCAGGGTGGTCGGGCTGACAGCCCTGGCGAGCTAGCTTGGTCGGGGGGCTGGGTAGGGAGCAGCGCGTGTGCGTGCGCTCCTCCCCGCTCAGTCTGAAAGCCCATGTGCCTTCCTTCCAGTTCCCGGTGCTGCCGCTTCCCCCTGCGCTGTCCATTTGCTGCTGGGGGGGAGCGGCAAGGCAGCAGCATGCTCTTCAAGCTGTGTTGTTTTGTTTGTTTTTTAAATTGCCTGTGTTCTCCTGGCTCTGTGGGGACACATGGGCAATTTAAAAAAAAAAAAACC
>QEPC01010335.1:5040866-5077372 GCA_003113815.1 Sphenodon punctatus | reverse complement strand
CCCCACAGCCCCAATAAACCCACCCCTTCTCCCCCAACAGTGCCAACACACCCACCCTCCCCCCACAGCCCCCAACAAACCCACCCCTTCCCCCCACAGCCCCCAACAGTTCCAACACACCCACCCTCCCCCCACTGGGAAACAGCCTGGGTGGGGGTGCGGGGTGGGAAACTGTCTTGGGGAGTGTGGGGTGCCTTGGGGGGTGCAGGGTGGGAATCCTCTTCCTGCACCCCTCAACCTCCCAGACTTTCTCACCCCTTCACAATGCTGGAAATCTTGTGCTTTGGGGTTTATACTTTATTTATTTTAAGCTTGTGTGCATGTAGTCTGTGTTTTCTGATGTTAACCCTGGGAACTCGTTGCTGCTGTGTTTTGGATTTAAACATTATTTATTCTAAGCTTGATGTGCGCTTGATGTGCATGTAGACTGTGTTTTCGTCCATCCGATGTTAACCCTGGGAGTTCCTGGGTTGTGCCAGGGTTTTGCCACTGTTTCCCTTTTAAGCTTGAAGTGTATTTTAGACTGGGTTTTCTTCCATCTGATGTTAACCCTGGGAACTCCAGGCTGCTGGGTTATGCCCTGACTCTGCCTACCATTGCCCTGGCTCCGCCCACCAGCTCGCCGGCGGCTTTGCTGCCAGCAGGCCACATGGCCTTACTGCCCCTCCAAACTAAAAAGCCACCAGCCGCCCCTGGGCTGGAAGGGTGTTAAAGCCCTAGTTTAGGGTGTTAGACCCCCAAGACAAACAAATTAATGCAGTGTTTATTTGGCTGACAGTCCAGTCAAGGGCTTGTTGTAAGTACTACTTGGCAGTACTTGTGCTATACCCCAGTGGGGTGATTTATTGTATGTCTTGCAAGGACTAAAGAAGGAGGGATGTGTGTAGATGGAAGCTAAGTTAATTCCCTAACTGGCTCCTTCAAATTTGGAGAGCTGACCTGTCCACAGAAGATCTGAATGATGGTGGCCAAATCCACCAAGAATGGAGATGGTAAGCTGAATAGAGGGATGATGTGATGTGCACAATATCTGCATTAAATGCTCCAGGTTGAGCAAAAATAGGTTTATCAGTTTCATTTTTTCCCCATAAATAATTTCCTATTGCCCTGGTATTTGGATTTTTTTAATGTATGGTATCATTTTTTTGTTTCCGATTAAGAAGCTGAAGGAGCCTGACTATGTCCTTGCAACAGTGGTTTGTCACAGATGGCTGAGATAGATTTGGAGTTTTTCATTTCTTCAGTAAAGTGGGTAATGGAAACAGCCTGCTTAGCATTCCTGGTTCAGAACAAAATAGACTACCTTATTAGCACCAGTTGTACTTGCTGAATGTAAATATATTAAATTATCCCTCGCTGAAAGAAAATACTAGTAGCTTTGAAAATTTTTCTAATGGGCAGAAATAAGTTCCAGGCTGCTTTAGAGCCTGTTTGCTGTATCATTAAAGACATGTGAGTGGAATTGCTTTAATATCAAAGTAGATATTAAAATCAGAAACATATTAACATTCCCATCTCTGGCTTTTGGCAGGTGTTACAGTAAACACAGTGGAACATTGTTGATAGTGGTTCTATCCTAGCCTACAATAATAGAATGTCTGAGTTGGAAGGGACTTGAAGCATCATCTAGTCCAGCTTCCTGTTTGGCTGCAGAATGACTGCAACTACAATATCCTTGACAGATAGTTGTCTAGCTTTTTTTTAAAAAGAAAAAAAAATAAAAAATCCTCCCATGATGGAGAGCCTGCAACCTCTAGGCAAGTTGTTCCATTGCCTAACACACCAGTTAGGGATTTTTTTTCCTGATAGCTAACTGAAATCTAGCTTCCTGTAATTTGATCCCATTATTTCTAATCCTGCCATCTGTAGCAATGAAGAACAATTCATTGCCAACATCTTGGTAGCATCCCTTTAGATACTTGAGACTGCTCTCATCTCCCCCTATAATCTTCTCTTTGCTAGACTAAACATATCCACTTCCTTCAAGCTCTCCTTATATGACTTGCTTTCCAGAGCTTCATCTTTTGAATCTGCTCCAGTTTTTCAATGTCCTTAAAATGAGGCACCAAAAACTAGACACAATATTCCAGGTAAGGTAAAAATAGGGATGAATAGAGTGGAATTTTTATTTCCATTGACTTGAAGACAATGCTTCTGTTAATACAGTCTAGAATTTCATTAGCCTTTTTTTGCTACCACATCACACTGCTGACATTGCCTCTAAACTTTGATCTGCAGGTGGGTGTACGTAACTCTGGAAACCCAGAGAGCTGGATACTTGCATGCAATTAGGATTTATAAGTATAAGGCAGTAGCGCACCATAACCTTCTCTACAATCTTCCAGGATCGGGACAGGATTTATAACCCGCAAGGTGGCTTATTTCCCAAGCTGGTTGTTTAAGCAGAGAGACTACCATGTCCGCTCACTCTTAAAACATCAGGGACTATTCCGTGACGACAGCCTGGGCCCATCTTACCTGCAGGACTGCCTCAGACCCTGGATTGCATTGCGGTTGGGGATGCCCGACTTGAAGTCCCCCAGGTTGCCCGGGTGGCGACGATGGGGAGGGCATTCTCAGTGGCTGCTCCCAGGCTCTGGAACTCCCTCCCAACGGAGGCCCACCTGACCCAGGACCTCCAATCTTTCCGTAGACAGTGTAAGACCTGGCTATTCAGCCGGGCCTTTGGAGAGGGAGACGGGTGGGGAAGGGGAATTCTGCTCTTTTAGTTCTTTTTACCCTTTTTAAATGTCTATATTTTGTGTGAGTTTTTATGGTTGATGCATTTTGTAAGCTGCCCTGAGCTGCTCTGTGAGCAGAAGGGGATGGGGTAGAAAAATAGTTAAATAAATAAAAAACGTCCATCCCATGAATGGAAAAGTTGTCCACGCAAGCTCTATTCCAAGGCCACCAAGAACCCTCAAGCCACTGCTGTCCCAAACCCCATCTTGTACACCGAGAAGAACAGTATTTGTCCTCTCAAAAAATCTTCTTTGAAATTGTAGAGCAGTGACTTAGGCCACTTTCACACCTGCCCCCCTGAACATATCCTGGCTGCAGGAGGGAATGCGCAAACCAAGATATGTGCAGGGGGGAGGAGAGGTTGGCCAGTCTGAAAGCACCCCCCTGCCCACCCACCCCACCCCTGCGCTGCTTTACCAGCAAACACACACAGTGATACAGAGCTGGTGTTTGCTGGCAAAGCTGCACGGTGGGGCTTTCAGACCAACTGAACCCCACGCATACCCTGCCTTGTGCATTCCCTCCCACAGCCAGGACACGTGAAAGTTGGCCTTAGTCCATATGTATTATATCAGGGGAAGGGAACCTCTTCCTTCTAGAAGGGTTACTTTGAAAATTAGTACAAGTTCCAAGGGCCACATAAAAGTTGGGGGTGGAAGTGCTTAAGGGGTGCACTTGAGAAAAGGAGGGTTTGGATCATGGCCTCATTTCTGCTCTTTACCTTGAATTCAGGGTGCTCTTACATAAGAGCAGCAGGGAGGGTGCGTGTGTCTGTCATCGGGGCAGGTGCAGGGTGTCCACGCACAGGAAGTGCATGGGGAGCACTTCACACTGACTGCTCCCCACATGGCTTCCCTGGCTACACACCAGCCACCCAGTCCCCAAACGGAGTGCACTGGATTTTTCAGGAGTGCCCTATGTGGGGACTGGGTGGTTGGTGTATGGATCACAGGACCGTACTGCTCCACGTACCAACTTCTAATGAGTGACTTTCCACATAGACAGTGAGTGGGGGGGGGGGGGAGGAATGTGTGGGACCATCTTTTTTATAAATACCCTCAGACTTTCAGTGATTTGGGATAGAAACTGAATCCAGGGGCCAAATAAAAACTAGTCATGGGCTTCATTTGACCTCCAGGCCGGAGATTCTCTGCCCCTGTGTTATACAATCTATGAAATAAATTCCTCTTGGCAGTAATAACTGGATGCTATTCTCATGTCGTACTGTAAAAACTTTGCAAATGATCAATGTCACTGCTTTCACCTGCTTGGTTTCCTGTACAGTAAACGAAGCATGTAAGGTCAGGAGATACAGAATTAAGACACTGTCTCCATGTCCTACATAAGTGACTCAAGCAGTTTATTGATTTTTAAAATGCCATGCCTTCATAACCTCAAGGCTAGACTACTGCAGTGCGCTCTGCATGGGGCTGCCATTGATGACTGTTCAGAAGCTACAGGTGTTGAAGAACATGGCAATCCATCTTTGATTGGGGATGGGCCGCTGGGTGCACGTTGCACCAGTGCTCCCCAGAGTCGAAACTGGCTGCCAATAGCTTTCTGGGCACAACGCAAGGTGCTGGTTTTGTCCTAAAAAGCCTTAAGCAGGTTGGCCCCAGTTATCTGAAAGACCACCTCTTCCTTATGTTCTGCTGTGGCTTCTGCGGTCTGCTGGGAGAGTCCTCTTGCATGTACTATCTGTCCATAAGTAGGGCTGTAGCGGAATGTCACAGTGGTAGCTATTTCCGCCGGAAACAGCGTTTCTGCAATTAGTGGTACGGCGTGGCAGAGGCTTTCATTCCGCTAGTTTCATTCTGCTACTGCCGCAGTTCTGCTAATTTCATTCCGCTACTTCTACAGGCTTCACAAAATAGCGGAAACATGACATTTTCGCTACTTCCGCCATTCCACCAGCATCACAAAATAGCGGAACAGCGGTTTACCGACAGTTTCCTTTCTTCGCAATTTGGAGAATGCCGGCGGAATTAGCGGAATGTCTGCAGAAAAGCCACGGTGTGGCGCGGGCAATTCTGAAATGGCAGAATGGAATTGTGGTGCGGTAACAGCTGCTGCTGCATCAGCCCTATCCATAAGGTTTCTACAGCAAGGGCATGTAGAGAGGTGTTCTAGGTGGCTAGTCCACAATTAATGAACTACCTTCCTTTGGAGACCTGTCTAAGCCTAGGCCTGCTCATCTTGTGGAAGCAATGGAAGACCTCTTTGTTTGACAGGCAGGAATAGGGTCAGGTGGGATGGGTGGAGAAGCTAGAAAAGGGGATGGGTATTTTTTAAGCTGTTCTAATATGTCTTTTATATGATGTAAGCTGCCCTGAGTCTTAATAGGAAGGGTGGGTAAAAATTTGAAATAAATAAATGGAAACGTAACTGATTACTCATCCAAGCAAGGATAATGAACACTAATGGTCTGAGCACTGCAGTAAGAAAGGCTAGAACACAAAATTTTGTCTTGAAACAGGCTGCAATTTTACTTAAGTGTGGGATAACTGTCAACTTGCTGGTCAGTACAGAAAACCCTCCAAATCAAAGATAAATCAGTGCAAAAGAAACTTGGCTCTTTTGCTTTTATCTTTTTGCTCTTATCTGTTACCTTTCCATACTTGCATACAAAGAGGGATCCTCTTCCTTTCTCAAATATTTATTTATTTACTATTTTCATTTTTACCCCACCTCTCACCTACCAGTGACTCGGGGCTGCTTACAACACAAAACAATAAGCCATTAAAATATAATCACAAATATAAATATACATTATACAATAAAACAACAAATTCTGTGCTCAGAAAATAAATACCCACTAACCCATCTCTCCTCCCCCCTGCCAAATACCTGATGGAAGAACCAGGTTTTAGACTACCGGAGGAAAACAAGAAGGGCCCTCCGCTCCCCGCATGGGGGGTGGGGGGGTTGCCGCGCCCCGCTCTTCCCCGCACGGGAAATGGGCGCGAAAATGTGCACGGGGTTGGAAACCCCGTCGGTTCGGCCCGTGCACCAATGATTGGTGGCACGGGCATCAGGTGTACCCAACAGAGACTCCTGATTGGACGGTGCGGGGGCAGCTCCTCCACTTTGCATAGGAGAGGGAGGAGGAGCAACTGCCGCCCGTGCAACTCTCTGTTCATTCGAGCAAAAATCCCAACAGAGAAGCAGCACCCACCCACCCATCCCTTTAATACTGCGGGTTTAACCGGTTGCCACAAGGGGGCCAGGAAGGAATTTTGGAGGGCACCTCAGCAATTACGAGATGACCTTTTGTTTTGCCTTCCTCGCAGTATGGGGAATAGATTAGAAATAAATAAATAATCAATACGTTTTGACCTGATTGGAAACATAATTCCATAATTGGCATGAGAATTTAAAATAGTTTAAGTCAAGCATATAATTGGCACTAATATGACAGATGCAATTCGGAATAATAATGTTTAAAGTTTTTGAATGATTATAATCCCGTCGCACTCTTGCAGGGGTCCAGTATGGTTAATAGGATTATTTGGTAGGTAGGGGTAGGTTAGATAAAAGAGTCATCTCCATAAGAGATGGGGGGCTGATACCTGATGATAAGCAGGGCATGGCTACAGCAATATCATCCCCCTGGGAGTGGTGTCAAAGAAGGGTAAGGGCAAGCATGGCCCTCAATTCTAATGACACCATCATCCTTACTCGTGCCCGAACGGGCATAATTTTCCCCTTCGGCCTTGGCCAGGGAGCTGTTCGAAGGGGATGTTTAATGTTCAATTTGGTGATGGCACAGGAGGGCATATCCAGGCCATACACCTGTTTGTTAATATGCTTCACGTTTTAGGTTTAAAATACTGGACCCAAAATTGCTTAGAAGCAATTCCACCAACTTCCATGATTTGTTGAATAAAGAGTGCGGCCAATTTAAAATCCATTTATGTCTCTGTGTCTCATTTCCTGGGGGGGGGGGTGCGTCGGCAAGGTCCCTCCGCTCCCTGCATAGGGGGCGGGGGGGGGTTGCCGCGCCCCGCTCTTCCCCGCACGGGAAATGGGCGCGAAAATGTGCACGGGGTTGGAAACCCCGTCGGTTCGGCCCGTGCACCATTGATTGGTGGCTCGGGCATCAGGTGTGCCCAGCAGGGACTCCTGATTGGACGGTGCGGGGGCAGCTCCTCCCCTTTGCATAGGAGGGGGAGGAGGAGCAACTGCCGCCCGTGCAGATCTCTCCTCATTCGCAGCAAAATCCCAACAGGGAAGCAGCAACCCCCCACCCATCCCTTTAATACTGCGGGTTTAACCGGTTGCCACAAGGGGGCCAGGAAGGAATTTTGGAGGGCACCTCAACAATTACGAGATGACCTTTTGTTTTGCCTTCCTCGCAGTATGGGGAATAGATTAGAAATAAATAAATAATCTTACGTTTTGACTTGATTGGAAACATAATTCTATAATTGGCATGAGAATTTAAAATAGTTTAAGTTAAGCATATAATTGGTACTAATATGACAGAGGCAATTCGGAATGATAATGTTAAGGTTTTTGAATGATTATAATCTCGTCGCACTCTTGCAGGGGTCCAGTATGGTTAATAGGATTATTTGGTAGGTAGGGGTAGGTTAGATAAAAGAGTCATCTCCATAAGAGATGGAGGGCTGATACCTGATGATAAGCAGGGCATGGCTACAGCAAGATCATCCCTCTGGGAGTGGTGTCAAAGAAGGGTAAGGGCAAGCATGGCCCTCAATTCTAATGACACCATCATCCTTACTCGTGCCCGAACGGGCATAATTTTCCCCTTCGGCCTTGGCCAGGGAGCTGTTCGAAGGGGATGTTTAATGTTCAATTTGGTGATGGCACAGGAGGGCATATCCAGGCCATACACCTGTTTGTTAATATGCTTCACGTTTTAGGTTTAAAATACTGGACCCATAATTGCTTAGAAGCAATTCCACCAACTTCCATGATTTGTTGAATAAAGAGTGCGGTCAATTTAAAATCCATATATGTCTCTGTGTCTCATTTCCTGGGGGGGTGCGTTGGCAAGTTTTGGACTGAGAGAGGTCTCCACCGGGAGAGCATTCCACACTCCACAGTGACAGCCAAGAATGCCTGCCTGTCTGTATGGACCCGCCTATAGTGCAGGACCTCCAGGAGAGCACTCCTGGATGACCGCAGGGGGTGCCCAGGGTGTGAGGCGATTCTTCAGATAAGCAGGGCCCAAGCCATGTAGGGCTTTATAAGTCAAAGCCAGCACAAAATTGGGCCCGGAAGACAATAGGCAGCCAGTGCAATGCCTGGAGCACAGTTGTTGTATGCTCCCCGCAGCCTGTCTCTGTCAGGAGGTGGGCTGCTGCGTTCTGCACCCTTCCCCTTCAGAAGAAGCTGTGGGAAGGTAGGCAATGACATGGAAACCAATTCTACATCTACTGGTGAAGTTTCTCTAACAGAAATTATATAGAAGATGGACACTCTTTTGGCACCATCTAAATTATCAAAGAGAATTTTCAGTATTTAATGTGCTTTGCAATCCTTCTCTAGCTAACCTTCATAACAACCCTGTGAGACAAGTCATTCATAATGATTCCTATTTTACAGGTGGGGGATCTGAGGCCAAGAGATACAACTTGCCCAAGGCCAACCAATGAGTTCATGGCTGAGATGGAATTTGAAATGGTATCACAGGTCCAAGTCTCGCACCTTATCTACTAGGCTACACTGGCTCTAAGTGGTCCAATAGATCAGATCAAGACAGAGAAGCTTCCCCCCTCAATCTTAAGGTTGCCTACTAATGTGTTATAGCCTTTTCAGTTTTCTGAACCACAGACCACTTTGAAAGTTAGTACAAGCTGTGCATGCCAGATAGGGGTGGAGTAGAGAGACAAGAGAACTTTTACAGGGGTACACTCAGGATGCGGGAAAGCAGAGTAGGGTTGGGATAGTGGCTCAATCCCACCTATCTATCTCCAGTCCTTGAGTACATGCCCTCATCGCCACTCCTTCCCCCTGAGGGCACTCTTTCAGCTCTTGAGGGTATGGGCTGGATGCAGGGGGCAGATTCAGGAATGGAAAGGGGCCAAATAAAAAATGACCATAGCCATATTTGGGCCACAGACTGGGAGAGATTCCCCTCCCCTGGATTATGTTTCAAACCATGAGGCTGTTTCCCAGGTCTGGATCTCCTACACATAATGTAGTAGTAAATAGGAATGGCAGTTACTGTTTTGGATTAATCCAAAATTGCCCATATCAGGCCATTACAGGTTAATCCCCCCAAAGCCGCCCCGAGCTGCATTGCAGGAGGGGGCGGGATATAAATCTGAAAAATAAAAAAATAAATAAAAAATAAATCCCATAATTATGCCCTACTAGTTATGGACCTGGATTTCCCCCCACCCCATTTCCCTGGGGCCCTGGAGTGGTACTTACTGGCTTTGGAGAGCTTGATTGAAACACTGTTGCTGCTGTGGGGACTCTGGAAGGCTCCCTTGTCATGGTGTCCTCCCTGCTCCATATTGTGCATGTGCAAAATAGCCACTGGGTCCATTTTGTGCATGCAAAACCCTTAACCCGCTGTCCCAGGTCCGCTGTGAGGAGTTTGTCATCTACTTCGCAGACAAGATCGCTCGGATTCAGAGCGACTTTGACGCTGGATTAGAGGCAGTAGGGAGAGAGCGCGAGGTGATGGAGGCCCCGTCCGGTCCAGCTTTGTGGGGGGAGTTTCAGGAAGTGACGCCGGCCGATGCGGTGGATGTCTTGGGGTCTGTGAGGGCCACCTGTTGTGAACTTGATCCATGCCCGTCCTGGTTGGTGACAGTCTCCAGGGAGACATTGCATTGGGGACGGTGCTGGCAAGGGTAGTGAATGCATCCTTACAGCAGGGGAGGCTGTCACCTTGCTTCAAGGAGGCTGTGGTGTGCCCCCTGCTGAAAAAACCATCTTTGGACGTGGATGCGCTCACCAGCTACCAACCTGTCTCTAACCTTCCCTTTTTAGGGAAGGTTATTGAGCGGGCGGTGGCACTCCAGCTTCAGGGGCATCTAACCAGCATCGGTTTCCTGGACCCTTTTCAATCTGGGTTCGTCCCGGCTATGGCACTGAGACGGCGTTGGTGGCCTTGGTCAACGATCTCCGCCGGGAGATGGATGCAGGATGTTCAACATTTCTCATCCTGCTAGATCTCTCGGACGCCTTTGACACCACGGACCATGGGCTGCTGTTGAGGCAGCTGCGTGACCTGGGGGGTCTGGACGGGACTGTTCTTGAATGGTTCCGTTCATTCCTCTTGGGGAGAAGCCAGCGGGTGGTGCTGGGGGATGAGACATCGTGCCCCCATGCCTTATCATGCAGCGTTCCGCAGGTCTCTATCCTGTCTCCATCACTATTCAATGTATATATGCAGCCCTTGGGGGAGGTCGTGAGAGGGTTCAGGGTGTGGTGTCACCAATATGCTGATGATACTCAGCTGTACCTCTCTTTTTCAACTGACCCAGACCCGGCTGTCTCATTGCTATCCCAGTGTTTTGGAGGCCATGGCAGAATGGATGCGGCAGAGCAGACTGAAGCTCAACCCCAATAAGACGGACGTGATGTTGGTGGGGAGAGTGAGGGAGGTGGCGACCCCCCTGATTGGGGGGTTCACCCTCCTATAGCTCAGCAGGTCCAGAGTCTGGGGGTGATACTGGATGCAGACCTCCGCCTGGAGTGGCAGGTGGAGGCAGTCACTAAGGCTGCCTTCCGCCAGCTATATCTGGTGCGTAGGCTGCGTCCGTTCGTCTCCGGCCCGGACCTGGCCACCCTCATCCATGCCTTCGTCACCTCGAGACTGGACTACTGTAACGCGCTCTACATGGGGCTTCCCTTGTTCCTCTTCCAGAGGCTGCAGCTAGTGCAGAATGTGGCGGCTCATCTCTTTACGGGGACGGGTCGTCGGGAGCGCATTACACCTGTGCTTCGGACTCTGCACTGGTTCCCGATAGTGTGCCAAGCCAAGTTCAAGGTTTTGATGTTGATTTATAAAGCCCTTCACGGTCTGGGCCCCTCGTACCTCAGGGATCGCCTTGCCCTCCGCACCCCAGAGCGGCTCCTGCGGTCGGCTGGGGGTGCCTTCTTGGAGGTCCCCTGCGTAAAGTGGGGTGCCACAATGGAGAGGCCATTCTTGGTGGCCGCGCCGCGCCTTTGGAACTCCCTTCCAGAGGAAGCACACCTGGCCCCAAGCCTATTGTCATTTCGGCGGTGCTGTAAGACCTGGCTGTTCACCCAGGCCTTTGGTGGGTGGGGGGGGGATAGGGTTTTATTCATCGCCCCCACCCTATATATTGAAGTCCTATTTCTGGGGCCCTGTTTTAAAGTATTTAAATTGTTGATGTTTTAAAAATTGTTTTATATTTTTATAACTGTTTTTGCAATGTTGGAAGCTGCCCCGAGCTGCTTGCAGGAGGGGCGGGATATAAATATAATAAATAAATAAATAAATAAACTAAAACGATGATGGTGTCCTTTTGACAACTACCATTTTGGTTAAGGGTAGCAGCCAAAGAAAGAGGATAGGGACTTCTACCGCATTCACACCTTGCAGAGGCACAGCAGCAGCACTCCTGCAAGGAGAAGATGTGGCAAGGGAAGGAGGCGGAGGCCGTTGCAACTTCTGATGCGAACGGGGTTCTGCTGTGACCATACTCACTAATGACGGGTCACAAGGCTCAAAATCCAGCCCTGCCATTTGCGAGTATTGTCATGGCAAAACCCCATTCACACCGGAAGTTGTGACAGCCTCTGCCTCCTTTCCCTGCCATGTCTTCTCGTGGGAGTGCTGCTGCCGTACTGGCATAAGGTGTGAATGACAGTATGAGAGACCAATGCAAAGTGTCAGTGCATGGATCCTACAATGGAATATAGCATAATATGGGAGACTGTACAAACCTCTTTACTGTTTCCATGGGATGCAAGTTAAGGCAAGAACCTTAACTTGCAATTTACATACTTTTTACAGCATGATTGAATTTGCAAGAGCCTTAACTCTTCTTGTAAATGAAGACTTTTTGATTATGAACTAGTAAGTATATTTGTTTACCTAATGTAATTGGGGCTAGTATCATAATGGCTATGTGCATGCATTCTTTACTTGAGTTGTGGTTGCTTAAATATGCAACTTTAATGAAACACATTTTATTTTCTACTACTTGATATACAGAGATCACAAGTATGAAAAATTGATTTTAAAGGCCAGCTTTACAGATCTAATTATGATCCTTAAATTTAACTTAAGGCTAAACCAGCACTAATAATAATGTTATAATAATTGTATCTGTAGATAAGCACTAAGCAGAAAATCCATCACACGAGCGCTTTAGGAGTTCTTGGTTAATGTGTAGGTACTTGGACAGCAATTCAATAGCTGATTTTCATAAAACCTTTAATGTCTGGATTATATGAAAAATGCAAGCGCAAGTGATAAGAAAGGATTGAGCTTGAGATTTTTCATGGCTCAGAAATGCTTTTCATGCAGTACCGTTCTCTTCAACCTCCGGGAACTGAATTAATATTTCCAGCTCACCTTCTAGATGCCCCCAGCAAAAATATTGCATTGATATTTTAGTTGATGTGGGATTCCCTTTATTATTTTTGCTAATCATACAGCTTATTCCAAGGACAGAAGAGAGAATTTATATTGAGCAATCTCCCCTCGAGTCGCACACAATTTAGCATTAAATAGAAATTGAGGCCACTTTTAGACAAGCAGTGTGTGATTGCGCATCGCGATTGTACATATTTTGAAACATCCACATGATGTAATTACACGAGACGGAAGCCGGTTATTATGCGCATATTATGGCAGTTGCGCATTTTTAAAGTCCACGAATTAAATAGCTCACAATCGAGCTATTTAATTCACGGACTTTAAAAATGCGCAACTGCCATAATATGCGCATAATAACCCACTTCCGTCTCATGTAATTACATCATGCGAATGTTTCAATATCTGCGCAATTGCGATGCACAATCACACGCCACTCATCTAAAAATGGCCTAAGATTCAAATCCTGAATTCAAAATGGTAAATACCTGCAAGTCATGCTGCAAGTGTTTAATCCCTTAGATTTTCCTAGCAATATGAATGACCATCGGAGTCTAAGTTGGAAATGTTCTTAACTCCATGTGCTTTTGGAAACCATTTCATGGTAGATCCCTTCGTTTCTTCAGCCTCATCTCAAAAACTACTTATCCTGTCCTCAGTCTGACTAGACTTTAAATTATTTTCGTGATTCTCACTTTCTCCTTTCAAGCCCTTCAGAATTTATTTTATTTCTTAGCATGTTGATGCCACCCCCTCATGCCCACAACATCTCAGGGCGGCTAACAATACAGTAAAACAGTAAAATACATTAAAAACCAACATCACCTTAAAAAAAAATTTTAAACCCCAACGCTACCCTTCAATTCCCCACCCCACCAATCTCCCTCATTTACCCCTCCCTCCCCGCCAAAGGCCTGGGTGAACAGCCAAGTCTTGCATGCCCGCCAAAAGGCGAGCAGACCTGGGGCCAGGAGGGCTTCCTTTGGAAGGGAGTTCCATAACTGTGGCCTGACCACCGAGAACGCCCTCTCCATGGTGGAGAATTGGTTTTTCACTGCCCAGAAAGCATCCTTTAAAATAAGTTGGCTCCATCAGTGTACCAACAAATCACTGGAAGAGGGGAAAGGAAGGGACAGGAGGCAGTGATCAACTGGCTCCGCTCTATAAAACAAATATTCTCCTTTAGTCTGAAAAACAAAACAACACTAATGTCACTTTACCTCTTACCTTCTTTTAAAAAGAGTCTGAAAATCTGAAATTAGTAGAGGGTTAATCCACTGAAACAAGACAAAAACTAGAACACAAAATCACCACTGAAAGAGTGAGGAGAGAAAAAACCATGAGACAACTCGTCATGTTACTCAATAATGTTCCCCTAAAGTCAGTGGCATAATTAGGTTTAATAAGGCCTTGGAGCAAGTCAAATACTGGGCCTCATACCACATTTACACAAACACAAACATTGTTCACACAGGCACACGCTCACACAGACAATCACACACATGTTCACTCACACACTTATCAGTGGTGGTAAAGGCAGCAGGTGTGTATGGGTGGGGTCAAAATTAGTTTTGGGGTGGAATAAAAGCACATGCCCCAAGAAAATGATGCCAGGGATGCAGAATTAGCATAGAAAGTGGCAAATGAAGGCCTGGAAATGGCAGGCTAGAGGTGAGACCCAAAAGCAATATGGCCACATAGGGGAATCAGGGAAGCAAGGGGGGGGGGAGGGGAGGACAGAATTGGCACAAGAGAGCAGTGCGTGCCACAAGAAACCAGGGTCCAGGGCAGCAGCACAGGGGAGCTCAGCCACAGCACTGGAAAACCAGACAGGTAAGGAAAATAAAATAATATTCCCTCAAAAGCTTCCCGTATGCAGAGGCTAAACAAAAGAACCAGTGTAGCCTAATGTAGGACTTTACCTTGGAGACAAGATTCAAATCCCAGCTTATCCATGAGCTCACTGGGTGACTTTGGGCAAGGCACTGTCTCCTTGGTTCCCATCTGTAAAATGGGAATGTGTGTGTGTCCCCTTCTCTCCCTAGATTCCTTTCCCCTTCCTTACCCCTCTGTGATTAAACAGACCATGGCCCCTTTAATCTGACCTGTCCATCACTGTGGCCACACCCTAAGGGTAAATCTAAGGCTGCATTCACACCTTACAAAGTGGGCTATTATAATAATTGGAGATAATATTGGGTATTATAATTCTGCAGTTTTTTGTAATGTGTGAATGCACTATTCCCATTTTATGCTGCAAGATCTGGGGTTGTTGTAAAAAGCCACATTTGGTAGCTCTTACAATGACCCAAGATCTCACAGCATAAAAGGGGAATCATGCATTCACACATTACAAAAATTGCAAAATTATACCTGGTATTATCTCAAGTTGTTATAATAGCCCACCTTTTGTAAGGTTTGAAAGCAGCTTAACTCTAGATGGCTGCAGGGTTGAGGCAGTCTGCAGGAGAGGTGAAAGGAGCTCCTAGTATAGTGTGGGTCCATGGTCCTGAAGCTCTGAACGTAAGAAAGAAGGGAGAGAACCCTGGAGGAGGATGGTGATCTGAGCGGAGGTCTTCGAATGGTAGCTGTATGAGAAAATCCACAATAAAGCTGGGTTTCCCATAACTGCAACTGGGTGACTGCTTAAAGAACTGACTCATGGTGGGATAGAAAATCCCTGCGTAGGAACAGAAAATTGTATTGATAATCAGTATCCGTTGATACTGGCCCCAAACCTTTTGACATTTCAGCAAATTTGTAAGACCTGGCTGTTCGCCCAGGCCTTTGGGGAGGGGTGTGTGTAGGTTAGGGGGTGATTTCTTTCCCCCCACCCTAATTTATTTATTTATTATCCCAGCCTGTTTTATTGTAGTGTTTTTATGGATTGTTTTAATATATTGGTGTTAAGATTGTTTTATGTTGAATTTGTTAGCCGCCCCGAGCTGTTTGCAGGAGGGGCGGGATATAAATTGAATAAATAAAATAAAATAAATAAATATCAGACTGACCTATTTTCAATTCCGATCTAAATCATATTAATCAAAACCTGATTCTGACCAATATGGTTTAAAACCATGTGTCTGCCCAGCTCTGCCTTCCCCAGACCTGCCCAGCCTAGGAACTGGGCAGGGACTTGAGGGGGTGGGGGGTGGGGGAGGCAAATCCTGGGGTTAGAGGGGCTGGGCAGTAGTGGGAGGGAGGGTTAGAGAGGATGGCAGGAATGGGAATGGGTAGTTCATGCTTACCTTTTCTTCTTAGACTCCAGTGACCTGATCGGCCTCCTCAGGACCAAGCTGGGAAGAAATGAACCCCCCACCCCCAAAAGCAATGTGTGCGTGCAAATGGCCACCATGGTGGTTCTGCACAAGTCAGCCATCTTCCAAAATGGTGCTGGCTGCATGGGTCACAGTAGCCTAGGAAGAGAAGGTAAGCGCAAGCTACCCCTTCCCCATCCCTGCCTGTTCCCCTCTACCCCCAGCTCTGCTTCCCCCAGATCCCTGCTGGCACCCAGAATCTGCCTCCTCCAGAATCCTGCCCTGCCTCCCCATCCCAGCAGCACTGCTGCCACAGGTGCTGGGGCAGGAAGGACACTGGCAGGGGTTCAGGGAAGGCAGGTGCTGGGCAGGAGACCGAGGGGAGGCTGAGCTGATGGCAGCTGAAAGTGCCACTTGACAGACTTGCCAGGGGATCTGATGGAAGATCAAATCCCCCCCCAATCTAAAAATCTGATCAATTGATCAGACCAATTCTCCCCAAAATTGGGCAAATCAGATTGATCCAATACTGATCTTCCCATCCCTAGTACGTGGCCTGTCATGTAAAGGTGGACCACCAGATGTGCAGGCAGAGCAGGCATCACGTGCTCTGCTCCAGTTCACTTCATCCCAGAGCACCGCCAGTAGAACAGTCTGCCCAAATCTTGTCTGCTTGGTGGACGGCCGCTGTAGCTCTGCTCTGTCAGTGGTTGCCCCAGGCAACTCCATAGAATTGTGGGCAACAACCTACAGCATCGGGCAATCTACCTGCAACTCTTTGGTATGGGGGAGGAGATGCCACATGGACAGACTATGGGCCGCAGCAGCCACCAGGTCCATGTAAACTTGGAGCATGTGGGGCTGGTCATGGGTGACAGAAAGCTGGCCACCTCCAGAGCAGCTCCTGGGATGGCCAGCCCCAGGTCCATCCACAGACACTCTAGGGCCACTTTTACACATGACAAAAATAGGTTCTTATAAGTGCTCTTGATAATACCAGGTGTTACAAATGCTGGAGTTTTGTCATGTATGAATGCACTATTCCTCTTTTATGCAGCCACTCTTACAAGGCTGCAAGATCTCGCTGCATAAAAGGGGAATAGTGCATTCGCACATGACAAAACTCCAGCATTTATAACAGCCGGGATTATCTCGAGCACTTATAAGAGATAATCGAGCACTTATCTTGTTTATAAGAACCCATTTTTATCATGTGTAAAAGCAGCCACAGTGACTTGCCATGCTCCTACCAGAACATCCATGACCACTTCCCAAATTTTGAGCCCCTTGGGGTAGGGACCTGTCTCTAATTTCAACATTCAGTTCTGGGTATGTTGCTGGTGCTATAAATAAAAATAATTAATAGATACTGCTGAAGCTGAGGTGCAGTAGCAGATGCCAGTGAGGCTGAGTCAGTCATGGCACAAGCTGACCATTCCATGATGAAAGGCCGCTATGATAGCAGAAGCTGTAGTAGTTCCTGCTCCTTTCCCAGCTTCTGCTATCGGCAGTAAATCTGCTTGTCCCTGTTCCAGTAACCTACCTACTTCCTTAGGAGGTGATTTGCCATTTCTTTCTCCTGCCAGTCCAGGGCTTTAGAGCTGACATACACACACAGTCCTTTAAAGCCAGTGGTAGGAAGCACATTAAAAATTAGATTCAGTGAGTCAGACAGCCTTGTTCCAGATTCTAGTTCGCATGGCACCTAGCTCCAGTGATATGTTCATCCTTTCCTGCAAGGTGCTGCACAAACTTACTTCCCATTAACACTGCATACTTTATTATGGCCCATAACAAAGACTTCATTTTGAAAGACAAGGAAGAAAAATGATGGCCACAGTGGACAGCACTGCAGGAATTTAAATTATGGAGTGATGTAAGTGATAAGTCAACAATGGCTTGATTATGATGGTTGTCAAGGCATTTTTGTTGCTGCAAGAAGCCTTTAGTATGAAGTGCAAGGTCTGGTCTAATTAGTAACAAATTAAGCTAATTCATTCAAATAGCTTCATATGGGAAGCCACGCGCTACTCAGTTATGCTGATATTGTATGCTGCTCAAACTAGCCCCATGCATAAAAGTCCCCTTCTCTCAGATACAGCTGGGTGTCTTCCACATACTGATGGCTGCAAACACCCCAACTGCGCATAACCTCCCGAAGCGGCTTCATATACACGTTGAACAAGAGAAAGGACAGAATGGAACCCTGCAGGACTCCACACGGGAGGCCCCCAGGGGACAAAGTATGGATCTCAGTGGGTGGTGCTAGTGGACTATGTGCAAGGTATGAATGGAACCATTGCAAAACAGACCCATCCACCCCCTCCAGGTCCTGCAGACACATCACCAGCAACTCATGGTTCATGTTGTCAAAAGCTGCCAATAGATCCAATAGAACCTGCAGGGTCAAACAACCCATATCCAGTTCTATTAGGAGGTCACAGACCAAGGCCATAAGTGCCATCTCTGTGCCATAACATGGACAAAAGTCAGACTGTGTGGGATCAAAAAAACGATGCCATCCAAATGTGCCTGGAGTTGACAAGCCACTACCTGTTCAATAACCTTCCCTAAAAAGGGAAGGTTAGAGAGAGGCGTGTAATTCACTGGGGTATCAACATCAAGTGATGGCTTTTTAAGGAGAGGTCAGACCACAGCCTCCTTGAGACAGTCCAGCACCCTCCCCTCCTGAAGGGAGGCATTGATGACCCCCCACCAGCACCAGTCCTAATGTCTCCCTGGTAGCTCTTACTAACCAGGATGGGCACAGATCTAGTTCACATGTCATGTCTCGAACAGACCCTAGCACATCGGTCGCATCGGCAGGTGTCACCAGTTGAAATTCATCCCACAAAGCGTGACCAGATGCTGCATTCATAACCTCTGTCTCTGCCACTATCACTAAAATGGCTGAGTTGAAGTCCTGTTCAATGTGAGCAATTTTTGTCTGCAGAGTACTTCAAAAATCACATGTCGCAACGGGCCATGGTCATATCCGGTTCCAGGAGAAGGCAGGCTGGACCAACCAAACCCCTCACCACCTGGAACAGCTCCTTTGGACATGACTGAGCAGATGCAATGAGTGTAGCAAAGAACTGCTTCTTTGCTGCCCTCACTGCCATGACATAGTGTCATGTATTTCCAGTTATAAGCCTATATATTTTGGCTATCTGTGTTCCAAATGTATTAACTTTGAGTTTTTATATGTTAACTTTCTATTTTAATGTATTGAAATTGTGTTCACAGCATTGATCTCTAAAATCAACTTCTGTGATTATAATGGTTCAAGCTGAGGCCCCTCCAGCCACATTCCATTGAGATTCTACTTTTGACTGTTGCCAAGGAAACCACCAAATGGATGAGCCATAAAAAAGGCATATCTCTAGCTCTCCCTCTGGTCTAGCTAAGCCATAAAGAGGCCCCTTTTACCTAGCCTAACCCTCCCTTTGATTTACTTAAGATTCCAGACTTCTAGTCTGAGAGAACTTATCTGTGACCTGTCCAGATGAAGGATGATACCAGCTTCAGATCATCTTAAACAAAGTAATTATTTAAGTTAGTTTTTTCTAGCTAACAAATCTAGACAATCTATATATTGAAATAGCTAACAGATCTGGTTATTTTATCTCTGTAATCTGACAATTATCTCTGATAAAAATATAAAGCTTCTATTCATTTTAAAGCTTGATAAACTTTGAGAGAGTCAAAATTCTGATTGGCTTCTTTAAGAGAGCCAGTTAGAATCCCGTGTATCTCCTTACTGACTGACGTGTATCTGATGTCAGCGTGACAGTCTAAGGATCTGAACCTCCCATTTTAAGCAAGCTTTAAAATGAGACACAGAATTGATCCTCAGATTGGAAATCCTAAATACCATTGGATTTCCTTCTCATTTTAACATCTTTATGGCAGACAAAGGGATGGATCTGGATTGTATGTATAAACTCTTGATATCTTTGAGCCAATGAATTGTGCATATGTTAAGCTTTTACAAGCTTTTTCTTAAGATAGAAATGTTTTAAGATCATGTAACTTTGATTGGCTATTATACCATTCTATGTAAGCTACTGATATTTTCTATTTATATTTAAGTAAACTTTGCATATATTTTTATATACCAAAAGTCTCATGTTCCCTTATTTATAAATGTATTGTCATCTTTACAATACTCTCTTTGCTAGCTGGATAACAAAGTGAAGTGTAAACTCATATTATACAAACTGGGAAAAAGTGAAGCCCAATCCAGTATGACCAGTTCAGCTGGGAAACTTAGCTCACTTTCCCTTTGTAATTTATGAGAAAAAACACAAAACGTGACAATAGGACTTTAAAAATGCTCATCTTAGGTGCGAGTACGGTGCCACCATGACTCCAACTGCCTCCCTTCATGCTTCAGGCATCCCAGGTTCTCTGTGAACATGGGGACCTGTGGAGCAGATGTGCTAGAAGTGGACATATAGAGCCACCTGATCAGTGGCCCCAGTCAGCCAACCATTCTAGAAGGCCACTAGGTCATTGATGGAGCAGCCATTGAGGTCAACAGGTATCTCCCTAAGAGCATTCCAGAACCCCTCCGGTTCCATGAGTCTCCTGGGGCAGACCATCCGAATGGGTCCGGCACCCCTATGGTCAGGCAGGTGCACTAGAATGGAGGTACATAGGATGTAATGGTCTGACCATGGCAAGAGTAAATACGACACCCCCAATCAGCAGACCTCCCCACCCCCCCGCCTCGAGGTCAGTGCAGAAAACCAAGTCCAGAGTTGGACCCCTCACCAGCTGGGACAGACCCATGGTTGCCTAGTTCAGTTCATCCTTGCTCTCACCAGATGTGGAATTCCAGCCTCCCTAGAAAGTCAAAGGTGGTTGGGCATGGCATGGTGTGGTGTTGACCCCACCGCTCCTTGTATACCATGTGGCTACTAGAACCAGCATGCCATAATCCTGCTGGCCCCTCTGTAAATTCCAGGGATTGCAGATGCCCTTCACATACATCTCTTCTCAAAAGTAGCTTTGCAGGCATGAAATCAAAGTTAAGTAACAGCTACTGTAAGTCTGTCTTAGATACTTAAATTACCACTAATACGCAACAGATGGAAAGTAATCTGAGAGGGTAGCAAACTGGAGGTTCAGAGGGAACCAGGGTAAATGCCACTGAGTTGGGAGATGAAAAACCTCTAACAGAGGAGGTATATAGTGGTTGGAATAAGGATATAAGGAGCCAAACATAGCTTAAGTTGTAATCAGGACCATGCAAAGTATATTTGGTGTAAATAGATGGATGCAGAGGCTGCCTGCCCTGACAGCTGCTCTGGGGGTGCACACCCACATTTGCCCAATTGCATCCCCACTTGGGTACATTCTTAGATGGACCTGGTCACTTCCCTGACCCGCATGGTTTCCTCTCCTCCCCACCACCACCGAGTTGTGGGCAGATCGCCTGATGCGCTATGCTGGTATTTGCAACTCTGTGATGAAAGTGGAGATGTAGCGTGAGTCCACTGAGCAGATGGACAGCAGCTCTCCTTTGGGCTGGTGCCCCAGGTTTGGCCGGTCCGCTCCACAGGTGGTGCTCCAGAAGGTCCTGGAATGCCACAAATGGGGCTACCTTGCGCACACCTTGCGCTGTTTCCACGCATGGCAGGGCACTTTTAAATGGACTGGCCAACCCGGGGGTGAAGCGGACTAACTGCGGTCCATCTCTTAAGCAGCTGCTGGTGCTTAATTTCATCTATGTTCAGCAAGATATGTGCTTAATTTGAATGAGCCTCAAACACTTGTTTAAATGTGTTTGAGCAGGCAGGGGGAGTGTTGTTTTTTAACTACGGGTTAACACTAAGCACTATAGTGTTCAGTTGATCATTTCAGTATCTCATTAGTTTCTTAAAAATGCAGAATACATGGGACCCTGAAAATGGGCTTGTATCAGCCTACCATTGCTGTCAGTGGAGTGGAGAAAACACAGGATACATGGGGGCCCTGCCCTTTTTATCCATGTAATCCAGTGAAAGTCAGTTGCAACAACAGTGCCTAGTGTTTGTGTGTAAATGCTACACGTGGGGCAAATCCAATGCAAAATAAGCAATCTGTGTTTGAAACACTTAATTATGTGCATCGTGTTTATTAAGGATGGGACTTGGGCGATTTTTGGTTGCATTTTTTCAGTTTCGGTTCTTCGTGACTTTTGGATCTAATTTCGGTTTGGTTTTCCAGGTTTTTTGTACTGATTTTTTTTTTCTTTTTTCCCCTCTGACATCTCCCATTAAATTCAGAGAGCAAACAAGAAAAAAATGTAAAAAAAACTCTTAACACCAGAACTAGTCCTCCAACGATAATGTATTGTATTCCCTAAACCTAGAACTGAAACGAGTACCTGAAAAAGTGGAGCACAGCATCAAGCCGATATCAGCAGTTTGAGGAATAACCAACATCTATTTACGCTCCATTGGCTACATCAGACTTGTGACAATGTGCAATTCCAGAAACTGGCATAGCTGATATCCCAAGAGGACTGAATAACCAAAATAACTGGAAAAATAAAAAACATGCAATACCTGAAAAATTGGCTCTGCGACTACCCATTTCAGCTCTATCTAAATCACCAAACAAAGGAAGACTTCTGCATGTCCTTTGCAAATTACATGAAACCCAGGCTGATAGTGTTATCGTTTGATGTCTTTAAAAAAATGGACAAGCCCTTATATCTGATTATATTCTCTCCCCACACAGACAGAGCAGTTACCTTGTCTTATTCACTCCCACACATGTCATTCCATACCTCATCGATACCTCTCCTACATTTGCTCAGTTTATATATTTGTGACTGGCTACACTACATGCCTGAGGAAGGGCCCTGTGTGGCCCAAAAGCTTGCACGCTGGAAGTAAACAGATGGACATGGAGGCTTCCTGCCCCAGGAGCTGCTTTGGGGGTGCACCCCCATGTCTGCCTGCTTCCAGCCCCACTTGAGATGGACCGAGCAGTTTCCTTGGCCTGTGATATGCCTGCGCCCTGCCTCCCCATCTTCCCACCCCCCACACACTCTAGACTTGTGGGCAATCGTCCAAAGCTCTAGGCTGGCGCGTGCAACTCGGTGCTGTCGGGGCAATGGCCATCTGGATGCAGAGCTGAAACGTGAGTCCGCCCAGCAAATGGACAGCAGCTCCACTAGGGGAGGTTCTGGAGTACTGCCAATGGGGCCAGCCCAGAGCAGGCACAGCACGCTTTGCTTGCACATCTGACAGGGTGCTTTTAAACAGACTGGTCAACCCAGGGCGAAGTGGGGTGGCACAGGCAGAACTAGGGCCACTGTCCATTTGAAAGCGCCCATTCTCAACAAAAGCAGTTGGTCCAATAAAAGATAATCATTTGAACGACTGTCTCCATTACTTCTTATAACAAAGGCATGTTCACAAGACTAAGCTGGGGAGTCTTTGAATGACAGTTTAAAAGAGAATACAGGAGAAAAATAGATTTGAGCTTTCTTTTTTGGAGTGTCTCTATTAATCACTGCTGCTGAAATTTGCTTAGGCTCTGGTGCTAAAGAAATGTATCTCAGTGGGAAACAATGCTGTTTAGCTTTCCTGTATTGCTGGGAATGCTTAGTGCATTATTAAAAGTCAATCTTTGATACTTTATTTTATTAATTACATAAAATAGAGATACAGCAATGATTAAAGACTTGTTAATACAACCCCATGGCAATTAACAAAATCAATTCATGTCTAGAAATTAATTACAAGTTGAAGCTTGGGGAAGGTGAAGGAGGAAGTGGGGGCTAAAAACACTAAAGGCTGTTAATTCACAGGCGTGTGCCTGTTTACATGAACACACACTCCTCCACCCATGGAGCCGCCTCCATTTTACTGGAGGGCTCTGCGGGTGGAGGCAGGTGTGCAATGGGTGGAGGTGAGTGTGCACCAGGAGCACGCACAAACACCCACTGCTAGTGGCATTTCACAGGCGCACACCCATCCACACACCCACCGCTGGCCGTGTACATGGACTGCCCCACCACCACACACCCGTCTAAACAATGAGCGGAGCGGGGGGGGGGGCGTGTCTGTAAAAATGGCTAAAGTTACAAATTTCTGCATCATCCCTTTGCCCCCTAATATGCAGCAAACCATCTGTGTAGCTAACGAACTTGAATGCAAGCAAAATGAAGCTATATAAATCAATGGTGTGGTAAATTCCTAACAACTACACCTTGAATATTGTGTGTGTAGCTGAATAGGACCTAAAGGACTCTAGAGGTCTAAAATGGCTGCCGAGTCTCCACAAAATGGCCACCAACAGGAAGTTGGTGGCTAGGAGGCGTGGCTTCCTGCATAAAAGGAAGTGGCTTGGCCAGGAACTGGCAGTACTTAGCAAGAGCTTGAGAAGAAAGGGCGTGGCTCTAAGAAGCTCCTGAGAAACCAACCCCTTACAGGAACCAGGACCTGGCTGGTCACAGACACAGTGTGGGAGACAAGGTGTGTTTTCTTTATGTAAAGGGCCCTAAGGCTGAAGGCTTATGTTCTTAAGTGTCTGGACTTTATGTGCTCTGTTAGGGAAGAATTTTGTTTATGCGAGGGACTAAGTTTATACTGCGGACCCACTTGTTGGGAGAAACTCCTGCCTGGTGGAATGGACCAGTCATAAGGGGAGATGTGGAGGCTGGAGGGCATTAAGCCCTAGTTGGGGTATTGGAGCCCAAAGCATAAATTGGGTATGACAGCCATGGGTGCATGCACATATCAATTTTGTGGACCCTCATCTGAGCTAATTCCCCAGAAAGGGGTGAGGTGTTCACAATGTGCAGTTCTAGTTCCTTTTCAAAAAGGATATGGATCGGCCCTTGCAGTCATCAAGGGGTGCTCTCCTTGAGATCCCCCTAGTCTGCTGGGCGGGCCACAATGGGGAGGGTCTTCTCAGTGGCTGCTCCACGGCTGTGGAACTCCCTGCTGGTGGAGGTCCATTTGCCCCCAGATCTCCCCACGTTTTGAAGCCATTGTAAGATGTGGCTGTTCTGCCTTGCTTTTGATGGGGAGGGTGGGAGAATGGGTTAGGGTGGCTAGAAATATTTTTTAATTCCTTCTTGTTTATTTTAATGTTGTTGTTGTAAGCCGCCCGGAGCTGCCTGTGGCAGGATGGGTGGGATAGAAATTTTTAAAAATAGAACTGGAAAAGGTACAGAGATGGGCAACAAAAGGGCATGGAACAGCATCTGTATGGGAGGCTCTATAGATTAGGGATCTTCAGTTTGAAGAAGGGACAACTAAAAGAGAATATGATAGTTTATGAAGTCATGAGTAGTGTGGAACAAATCAATAGGGAGTAATTTACTCCCTCAAATAATACTAGAACTAGGAGATGGTCCCAGGAAACTAAGCAGCAGCAGATGTATAAAACAGTACTTTTTCACTCCATGCACAATTAACTTGTGGAACTTGTTGCCAGAGGATGTTGTGAAGGTGAGCAGCGCAGCTGGGTTCAAACAAGGATTTGATAAATTCTTGGAGGATCGGTCCATAAATGGCTACTATTCAAATAGGTCAGAGGATGCAACCGATAACTGTTGGGAATTGGGAGGGGCCAGCAAGAAATGGAACACCCCAATATGACCTGTTGGGTACTTCTCCAAAGCAACTGAGAGTGGTCACTGTTGAAGACAGGATGCTGGACATGAGTGAAAAAACATTGGTCTGACCTAGTATGACACTTACGTTCTTGTGACTTTGCAGGCTCTTTGGGAAGAATTGTAGTAGGGGGTGTATGTCTTTTGGAGTGTGTGAGAGCTGGCCCATTATTCTTGAGTTCCCCAGTTTACTTCATGTTTACTGTCTTTTCATTTATGCAACTCGCACTCATCTGCTTTTCAAGTGGGATTCTGTTTTCAAAAGTTCATTAAACAATATTAAAAGGTATCTTAAAATACTACTGTATTATAACATTTCAACCTTTATCAAATGCTTGCTTAAAATTTGGGAACTGCAGATGTGTTAATGTAAAGTGTCATGTGGCTCTCAGCGATATGAAAATTTTGGCAGGAATTTGGGGTGTGGGAATTTTGCCCATCTCTGTGCTCTAATGCTTTTATGTCTGCTTTTATGTCTCCTTCTATCTGAATGCCTGGGCTTCACACATATATATATATATATATACACACTGCTCCTGAAAGGGAAGCCACATCTGCTTCCTCTGTCCTGGGAGCAGGAGAGGGAGAACTCCAACAGCTGGGACTGAATCTAAGCTAGCCATAGGCTGCTTAGGGCAAGTGTGAGTCAGCTGTTTTGTGCTTGCTAATACTTTTCATAAAACTAAAGCTCCCAGTGGGTGGAGATGATCCTTTTAGGTCAATTCGCAGAGAGCTGGGTTAGTGCTGATGTGATTATTGGAGTCTGTATTTGTGGATAGTGAGGCTGATCCAAGGCCTGGGTTCATGTGCTTGTTGTGCATGCACACTGAACATGCACCATGTGCACTTATTATGTGCACTGGACACCATGTGTGTGCACCACATGCAACATATTGCATGCATCACATGCATACCACGTATTCACGCACACCAAGCACGTGGGCATTGGGTCATCCCTATTCACATTTTGTCTACTGCACACGTGCAATAGTGCTGATAGTCCCAAATTACTGAAAAAACCATACTGAAATAACCAACGAAGACAGATCCAAATAAGTTATCTGTTTTGGCATGTACAGTTTTTGAATAAGGCAAAATCATCAAATGCTGTATCTCCCGTGGATATTCATTTCTGCTCTAAGCTGGGAATTTGAAAGGAGATCACCAAACCCCCAACGCCACACACATTCTTATGGTTGTATTACAAGACGTTGCTAGCCTAATCATTGGTAAAGTTGCGATTGTGTTTCCATTGCAAGGCTGAACTTGACGCGTGCACGCACACAAAATACACACTTGTATCTTGTAAAGGGAGGAAAAGCATCCTTGTTTCAAGGACACTCATTTTACAGAAAAATGCAAGACTGTGGCCAAATGCAATTACGGTTCCTTTGTCAAGGCTTTGAAATTTTCCACAGCAATCAAAGAGGCTGGAGGGTGTTTGGCAGGGAGCTCCAGTCTGTCAAAAGCAACTTGGGTGCTGGGGCCCACTGGCACCATGTGCTAGGCAGACTTCTCTTTTGTAATGAAACCTGGACCTAGCTACACTTGTAACACAGCTAGCTAATAGTTTCAGTACAGGCCTGATGGTAAAACATGACAAGTGTCAAACTGCTTGGCTAGTGGAGGCTCAGTGGGAGGACAGATTTACAGCCAGGTTCAGTGTGTGTTTGCCAAGGTAGTCGGGTAAAGAAGATCTTGTGAGCTATGGGAGCCTGAGAGGAGAAACAAAAGACCCTGCTCCATGTACCATATAATCCTGCTAGAGTCCTACAATGCTAGGAGAGAGCCCTATTTATTCATCCACTATTAAAAACAAAGAATTTGAAATTGAGCTCCAGGTTTTCTGCCTTAAGACACGTGACAGAAATGAGAGAGAAATCTCACCTGGAAGGAGAAATCAAGACTTGCTTGGTGCATGTGATAGAGACCAGCAACTACAATCCCCAGCTGGTTTTGCCTGCCAGAGCCCATCGGTTACTGGCAAGAGAAACCTTGGAAGCTGAACTACCTGTAGAAGAAAATAACTACATCTCCCAGCAGATAGGGCAGGGGTGGAGAAAGCCAAGGCAAAGGCTGTGGATCCATCTTGGTTCCTGCCTTACTCATGAACTCACTGGGTGGCCTTGGCTAAGTCACAACCTCTCAGCCTCGATTCCCCATCTGTAAAATGGGAATGTGTTTCTTTCCCTGTATTCCCTCACCTTTGACCATCTTTGATTGTAAGGCCACTGGGTAGGGACCTGTCTCAGAAAATCTGTGACTGTAAAGTGTTGTGTATTCTTAATAGCGCTATAGAAATAACTACTAGTAGTAGAGAGGCTTCCGCCCCCTTCACTCCACTGAAACTGCTGTTGCAAAAATCACCAATGATCTTCTTGTGGCTAAATCCAACTGCCTTTACTCTATTCTTGTCCTCCTTGATCTCTCTTCTGCCTTTGACATCGCTGACCACTCATTCCTGCTTGAATCGCTTCACTCCCCTGGGATTCCGGGACTCTGTCCTCGACTGGTTCTCCTCCTGCCTTTCTGACCGCTCCTTCAATGTATCTCTTCCTAACTCCTTCCCCTCCTCTTCCCTACCCCTCTCGATCAGGGTTCTCCAAGGCTCTGTCCTTGGCCCGCTCCTCTTCTCTATCTACACCCAATCCCTAGGCAAACTCATTGCCTCCCACGGTTTCCAATACCACCTATAAGCTGACGACACTCAACTCTATCTCTCCACTACTTCCCTCTCCCCCTCTGTTCAAGCTCGTCTCACCAACTGTCACTATCTCCACCTGGATGTCTCAACGCCAACTCAAACTGAAGATGGCGATAACTGAACTCCTTATCTTCCCTCCCAATCCTTCCTCTCCCTCTTCCCTGTCAAGTGCTGCTGCTGTGAATAAATCTGTCATGGAATGTGTACTGTAGTCTGTTCATATGAAAACTGTACAGCTCTACCAGATTCTTTCTATTTGGCAAGATCAACCCTATCTGAAAATATGATTCCTGTGTCCGTATTGTGTTTACAAATTAGTAGATTGTATGGAGCTTGACAGCCCATCCTCCCTGTCCCCCAAGCCCGTAGCTTGGGCTTCATCTTCAACTCGCACCTTACCTTCAAACTCTACATTGACTCTGTGGCCAAATCCTGTCGCTTCTCCCTCCACAACATCGCTAAGATCCGCCCTTTTCTGTCTTTCTCCTCTTCCAAAACTCTCATCCACGCCCTAGTCATCTCACGCCTTGACTATTGTCACCTCCTCCTCGCTGGCCTTCCCTGCTCTCACCTCTCCTCCCTCATCTCTGTTCAAAACTCTGCTGCCAGGGTCATCCACCTAGCCTGTCACTTTGACCATGTGCAGTAGGGATGGGTGAATGCGGTTCGGAAGTTCAGACCTTGGACCGACCAAACTCGATTTTTGAACTGAACCGAATTTCCAAACTCAGTTCTGTTCGCCCATCCCTAATGTGCAGCCTCTCCTCTCCTCCCTCCACTGACTCCCCCTTCCTGAGCATATTCTGCACAAGCTCCTCATTTACAAAGCCCTTCACAACATTGCTCCCCCCTACCTCTCTGCCCTGATCTCCCGCTGAACCTCTGGTGGTGCACTCTGGTCCTTTTCCATCTCCTCCCTCAGCCTCCCATGCCTCCCCTGCTCCCCCAACCACCTTTGTCCCTTCTCCCTCGCTGCCCCACACACCTGGAACTCCCTCCTTGCCTCCATCCGCCACACCTTCAAGTCCCTCCTCAAAACCCACCTCTTCCGCTCCACCCTTCCTAACTCCTGCTAATTACCCCCACCCAGGATTATCCCCCACCTGTTATCTGCAAACTCCAATTTTACTGTAACCAAGCCAAGAACATGTACCTGAGTTCTCGCATCCTCATGAATGTTGCATCCCTTGTCTCCCTCTGTTCCCCCTTCCTGTCTCCCCATCCCCTGTCTTTAGATTGTAAGCTCTCGGGCAGGGACCGTGTCTATTTTATTCTTTGTAAATCACCAGGTACATCGCTAATGCTATATAAAAGCTTATAATAATAATAATAATAACTAAGTGCATTTATAAAAAAACCCTGTCAGGAAATAAAAGGTGGGCAACAAAAGGACATGTTTTCCACGTAACATACAATTAATCTTTGGAACGCCTTGCTAGAGGATGCAGTAAATGCCATTAGCATAACTGGTTTCAAAAAAGTATTGGATATGTTCTTGGAGGATACGTCCATAAATGGGTAGTCAAGTTGGTCGGGGGGGGGAATGAGACCTCTAACGGTTGGGGATAGGAGCAAACAGCAGGAAATAGTTACTCCATTATGACCTTGCTTTGTGCACTTCTCTGAAGCAGCTGAAGTTGTCCATTGTCTGAGACAAGATGTTGGGTTGGATGGGCTAGTTGTCTGACTCAATATGGCACTTATATTCTTAAGGAAGCTGAAAAGCAAGATAATCAAGTGGTGCTGCTGCTGTGAAAAAATCTGTCATGGAATGTGTACTGTAGTCTGTTCATATGAAAACTGTACAGCTCTACCAGATTCTTTCTATTTGGCAAGATCAACCCTATCTGCAAATATGATTCCTGTGTCCGTATTGTGTTTACAAATTAGTAGATTGTATGGAGCTTGACAAACCGTTCACAACATTCAAAACTTGCTTTCGCTACACCTTTTAGTCTGTGCAGTAGAGCAACAACTACAAACTGTGGAAGAGCCTTGCCCCCATGACTAACTTAAAAAATGATTCTAATTTTTTTTTCCCAGTGAAACATCTCCTATACATTCTTTCACATAAGTCAGATGTGACGGCCCAGTCTGGGGATGGCTTCCCTGGACTGTGGCAGGGTTTAGCCCGCACTGTGATTTGGTTGGGAGTCCAAGTAACAACACGGGCTAAACCCTGCCACGGTCTGGGGAAATCATTAATCCTGCCTTTTTTTGAAACATCTGGCAGGTGGGATCAGGCCTGATAGCACAGGTGGCCATGCGGGTTAAAGCGTGACCACTGTGGTACCGTCGTGTCTAAAAACACCCTTTGTGTGTGGCCCACTACAAGTGTTTGCTAGGGTGCTGTAATCATCATCATAGTACTTTATTGCATGGCCATCAGGCCATTGCATAGAACAAAATACAAACACACAATACAACTTAACATTCCAAACCATAATAAAATTAAATGTAAAATAGAGCTATGACACTTTAACATTCATTAAAACCTCACAGCAATCTGGCAGTGAACATAAGTGTATCGCAGCCACTTAGTCCATGTCAATAATAAAATTATCATAACCAATACTAAAAACCCCAGGCAGTCGGAAAGGCGCTGTAATCACTGGAAGGGAGATTCAAAATCATGACTTCCTGTGCCTAGCTTGGGAAGATTTACCAAGGCTACAAGAATCTGCAGTTGAATTTCTCATTCATTCATAGTGGGACTGGCACAGCCACCAAAATTAAGGAAGGGTGGTCATTTCTCCCTCACAGCTCCCTTTTTTTTTTTCTTTTAGGTCGTAAGCTGGGCTGGTCACGCGCACAGGCCTCAGTTAGTCACTCAGCCCAGTGGCTCGCTTAGCTCTGCAGGCTACTTAGGCGCTATCTTATATGGTGCTAAGCCTGCAGCTTATTTGGCACCCGCTGCAGCGGCATTCTCCATTACCAGCTGCCTTGCAGTTTTTCTAGCCAGTAGCCCTTAAATGGCCAGGCAGTTCCCAGCCCTGTGCCCTACTACAGGGACTATCTGGGGTAAGTAGTTTATGGATCACAGTGTAAATCTTTGGTCCTCAAAGCAGTCTGAGGAATTTCAGTAGCACAAGATTTCCCTTTTCAAAAATAAAAGCAAATCCTGTACTTCTATTCTGCCATCTCTTAAAATCCAGGACCATTTTGATCAATAAATTAAACATGTAGATGCCAAGTAACCTACTAAATACAATTCCTTCCTTTACCCAAATTATTGTAATTGGCTTTTTGAAATTCCTTCACCTCCAAAAGAATACAACCATTATTCACTTGTTTGTTGTTATCCATAAGAAAGACCTTACTGGTGATTATGGCAAACTTGCACTCTAAAAAAAAAAGTGTTCTTAACAAGTGTAAATCTATGGGTGAAAACAGACATGACGCTAACCACTCCTGGTGGTCACTTATGCATGTTTCAGGGCTGCATAGGGCACCAATAGAGCCCTGCAACATGCATAAATAACCACCAAGGGTGGTTAAGGGTGTCTAGCGTCATGTCTGTTTTCACCCTATGTAAAATTTGTAGTTTAACTTGTCAACTAGTCAAGGAAATTCTCATATTTACCACATAATTTACCTCTGTTAGCTCGGGCTCAGAGAGAATAAGTCCGTTTACCAAATGGATACCATATAGTAGGGGTGGGAATACCGGTTCTCCCGAGATCTGATATTGCCGGTATTTGGCAGTACTGGATTTAAAACCGAGATCCAATATTTCAGGCTGTACCTGTTTTTTGCATTGGTCTCGGATCTCGGGGTTTTTTTAAAGGACTTTTCTGGTAGTTGGGCACAGGTTTTGTTTACCACTTGTTGAGTCCCTCCCTGCCCCCTCCCTGTGTACCGAATGGTTACATTTGGTGCCTTTTTTAACTGCCTGCCTCCTTGCATTGGTTCCTTTTTTTTAATTCAAGGCATCCAATCCTGAAGGTTCCCTAAGATTTTTAGAGGGGGTAGGGATGTGATTGGGGGTTGGCACTTGGCTGAGCTCAGCTGACCAATAGTAACTTTGATTATTATTTTTTTGTTCTGTGAACTTCTGGAGCTTTGGCTTGGAAGGCATTTCTACAGCAGGCTTGGCATCGTGAAGGACTGCCACATACTGCTGGAGGCGTGCAAGTGTGCAACTGTTGGTAAGTTTAATGTTTTCTTTTGGGGTTTTAAGTTTTATTAGGGACCTCCTGGTGCCCCTTAGCTGACATCCTCTGATTGCATTCTAGTAGCAAAAGAACTGCATGGTTGTCTGTCTGACATCATGTGCCACTGTGAGTGTCCTCCACTGGCAGTTGCTGTGATAGTGATGATCTGACTTCTGAGTGCTGTGGGAAAAAAACCTATTTTTTAAAGGAAAAAAAAGTAGTAGTTGCCGTAGGGGCTATTGGGCACAAAGTGTGGTCTGGTGGCTAGCAGTTAAGAAAACAACAAGTGAATTTGTTATTGAGTCTATACATTTTGTCTCTATTACAGGTGATTTCGGTTTTACTCTTTTCTCATTGATTTCAATAGGAAAATATCCGGTACAGGTATACCAGTTTTAATCCGGTATTCCAAGATCTGATATCCAATACAACCGGTATCCGATATTTTCAGCCAAGTCCTGCCCCTCCCATATAATATCCATTCTATGGGTGTTCTTAAATGAGCAAGGCTGGTGGGGGGTCTGGATGTGGGGGGGGGTGGCAGCGGGGGCCCCATACATGTGAGATGCATGGGGAGGGCTTCAAATGAGGTGCTCCCAGTATGTGTGACTCATCCATGGGGGCAGCCCCCCTGGCCTGCATTTCTTCAGGAGTGCTCCATACATAGCCATGGGTGGTTGGTGCATGGGTCATGGAAGCATGTCTCCCCAGGCACCAACTTCAAATGAGCAGCTGAATGTGTGGACAGTGGGGAGGGTATGCATGGCTGCATCTTGTTTAAAAACACCCAATGACTACAACCTGGAACCCATTGAACTTAAGGGCAAAGCTCCAATTGAGTTTAATGGGTGAGGACTCCCCACCCCCATAACAGACAGTCGTGAGCAGCAGTGTCCCTATGGTAACCATGCAAATTGTTTACTTAATTTGATTACTTTCCATCTTATTAAAAAAGAGGAATATGATTCAAAACTAATCTAGTCACAAACAAGAGTTCTCTTCTAACCTGATTTCCCTGGAAGTCAGTCACTTGTAAATAGTAAACACTCAATGTTAGCACCAGTTGATGACTCATTCTTGCAGTTATGAGAAACATCATTACCAATGCAGATATTAAAAAGGGATGTCTTTTTCCATCCCAAACACCAAACTGGGTGACAATGAAAAGTTTAATTGAGAATTAATAAGACTTCTCATAAGGTACACTTTTGGAAGTTGAAAAATGTTCAAGGGTTTAATTTTGCCAAATATGCAAAGTTTGATGCCAGTTTTGCCTTGTATTTGAATACAGGAAATGCATCTGTTCAAAGAGAAAACTGTCGGGATAGCCATGTGTATCAAATCATTAATATTTAGCCAAGCATTTTCAAAATACTATTTAGTACATCATAAGAAAATAAACAGTCAGAGAATGTTTGCTATCAGTCAGCTACTTTATCATTCTTACTCTGCCCAATGAGTTCAAATCAGCCACAAGTCCCCTTCGCCGCGGGTAATCCCAGTGACGGGGCAATTGCCGCGCCCCCATCGGGGACACAGAGAGAAGGAAAGCCGGCGGCGGGCGTGGTGTGATCGGGCTAACGGGCTGGTTGCCATGGCAACCCATTGTGGCGCGTGCACAGAGGAGCCATGCCAGGAATGCTAGAGCAGTACCCGCCCTTTGTAGGGAGGGCGGGGCCCGTGAGGAACAGCCTCAGTCGGCGTGAGGGTGCAAGGAGGCAGCAGCAAGGATCGCTTGCTGCTGAGTAGGCCAGCCACGTGCTAGAAGAGGCCCGAGGAGAAACCGAGCGGAGCAATGGGCCATACAAAAAAGAAAGCGGCACCCAAAAAACGGCCCCCACAAGCAGGGAGCTGGTCACAGTGGGGCGACAGCCCGGAGAGGGAGGAAGGTGAAGGGGCCCCAACCCGGCAGGAGTTGATGGAGCATTTTGAGGCCTTGCTCCAAAATCAGGCCATGTCCCCCACACCATCGGTCTAGGGGGGCTCCCAGCCCACTGCTGGGGATAGGGAAAGGGAGGTCCCACACACCCAAGTGAGAGGGGGAGAAAGGCAGCTGGCCACGGATAGGGAGCAGGGTGCACCTTTCCCTACCCTGGAGGGCCCCAGGCGGGGAACAAGAACAATAACCCCACCTGCGTGGTATAGGGAAGAAGCGGGTCCATCCCAAGGGGACACGGGCAGGCTTAACCAGTCCCAAGTGGGATGGGCCAGTGAGGGGGCAAGCCAACCACTCCTGTGGCTAGGGCAGCAGCCAAACCCACTGGAAAGAGGGCAGAACCTTGAAGGTACTTGGGGTCCCCCGGAACAGGGCATAGCCCACATGGGGGGGAACAGAGCCAGGCCTGTACAGGCACCAAGCTGACATCGGGGACCCCTTTGGGGTACCTGGGCTGGCACATTACCAGCATCAGCAAACAGGCGGCATTGGGGGCACCAATATTGGCACCTCGTGATAAGTGAGGGTCCGATGGCCCCCGAGATACCCTTTTGTGTGCAGGTGAAGGACCCCCGCCGGCCCGCCGGAGGTGTGAAGAACATCAACAGCAAGGAGACCTAGATATTTTGCAGTGCCTTACGGTGATAGAGGAAGCCCTGCAGAGGGATCCCAGGGGCCAGCACGGAAGAGGGCATCATGGAGGATCCAGGCCAAGCACTCAACCCCAGCCAACGAGTCAGGGTGAGTCTATTGGACAGGGGGAGTGGGGAACAACCACCTCAATGGGTCGGGATAATCCCCCCATGTGGGGCAGTCCGGGCGGGACAATACAAGGGGAAGGGGCGGCTATGCCACCGAGTAGGCCAAGGCATGGCGGGAGCAGCCGACCAGTGGGCCCCACACCACTGAGGGTAGCAGAACAGGGGAAACCGGCCACGGCCCCCCACCTACTTCAGGTCGAGGGTTCGTGGGCATGGATATTTCCAGTTAGTTTGCCCACAGGGCAATCGGTTTCAGCCCCCTCACCTAGATGTAGCACAACTGAGTTAGTCACAAGCCAGGAAACAGCTCCTCCCCTTCCACCGGTGGGGGGTCACCCCAGCCACCACATCAACGGGGGCAGGGTCACCAGCGATCATACGCCCTCCCGGCGGGGTAATTGTTGATGTGGCAGCCCCATTTGGCAGCCATTTAACCCCCGCAACCAAAGAAAAAATTTGGCGTGGGGAATATATGGACATATTCGCGTTGTTATTCAGTGACCCCATAGTGGATCACTCGGAATCAGAAGAAGAGAAAGATAAAGAAAAATTTAAGTGCCCTAAAGCGGACAGGAACTGGGACAATTGGACTTCAGCTTTTGCAGTTTACATGGGTGTAATAATGCAGGCCGACCCTGGCCGGGGGTTAGAATTACACAAATACGCGGATATTGTCTGACGGGCCCATGGCACTGGTCCTCCTGGGTCATGGCTGCATTATGACGAAGCGTTTCGTCATAGGGTAGTGAATACCCCGGGCCTCCGAAGGGACGCCCATGCCCCGGACATCTGGCTTGAGAGCATGGTGGACGCAACCAGGGCTCCCAGGTCTGATAGCGGGCACCCATTAGTAAAAGGGGGGGGTGTCTCCTGCCAATGAGCCATATCGGGGGGAGGGGCGAAAAAGAGGACAGGGGGGACCTGGCCCGTGTTGGGAGTACACCACCACGGGTAGGTGTAACAGGTCCCAGTGCCGGTTTCGGCACGCATGCTCAAGCTGTGGGGGGGGACACCCTGAGAGCACGTGCTACCGACCCCGGCAGAAGGGTGGCTGAGGCCGCTACGGCGGGGGGTCGAGCCCAGAAAAGGGGGTCAAGGTGGCCCATCCGGGACCCGCATCCCAAAGGGGACCGACGCCAGTTCAAATTGAGGTGCTAAAAAGAGCCCTCAGCACACACCCGGCAAGGACAGAGGTAGAGTATGTAATAAAAGGTTTTCAGAACGGTTTTCACATCCCGTCCGGCCCAGTGGTGTGCCCACAAAAAGTTAGGAACCTCAAGTCTATAAAGGGGCACGAGGAACTAGTTAAGAAAAAGATCAAAAAAGAGGTGTCTGAAGGCAGAGTAGCTGGTCCATTCCAACAACCACCTATCAAAAACCTAGTGTTGTCACCATTGGGTATAGTTCCGAAGAAAATACAGGGAGAGTTTAGGTTGATTCATCACCTGTCCTATCCTCGCAGCACTTCGGTGAACGACGCCATACCAAAAGAATTAGCCAAGGTTAGGTATGCGTCGTTCAACCTTGCGGTTGAGAAAGCTAGGAACATGGGACCGGGGGCACTGTTAGCCAAGTGCGACGTAAAATCAGCTTTCCGCTTGCTACCAGTGCACCCCAGTAGCTTCCACTTGTTGGGATTCCACTTCGAAGGACAGTATTATTTCGATCGAGCGATGCCAATGGGATGCTCCATATCCTGTTCGGCATTTGAACGATTCAGTTCCTTGGTAGAGTGGATCTTCAAACAACGGTGGAAGGGAGGTGAGGTGACAAAATATCTTGA
>QEPC01010335.1:5016441-5039165 GCA_003113815.1 Sphenodon punctatus | reverse complement strand
GGGGGAGGAATTAATTGTATTTCATTGATTTCAATGGGGACACAGTGCCCCATTGAAATCAATGAAATAAAACCGGTACCGGTATACCGGATTTAATCCGGGAATCCGGTTCTTTGAGAACCGGAAACCGGTAAATCCGGTATTTACCCCGGGGTCCCACCCCTATAATACTCACTCTTTCAAAATATGGATGTGGGAGATTGAGAAGGAAGTATTCAGCATTTAGGTCAATTTTCTATTCTTTATCTCAGTAAGTTTGACACTTAGCATAATTCTAAATTTTACTTCCAAGTTACAGGAGTTGCTTTTCTTAACACAAATGAAACCTCTTTTTTTTACAAAAATAGTAAATGAACATTTAATTCAAAAACCCCAAAAAGCTTCTCCAATTAGGTTTCAGTGAGCAATTTCTCAAGGACTTCATCACAGGGTGATAGAATGTGGTGAGGGGAGGATTGTCTTTAGCAGGCTCTGCTCAAACACATACACACACACGCCCTTTTTAAATCGCCCACGGCTGCTGAGGAGATGGGTGTGCATGCTAATGCTGGGACAGCACGTGGGTGCGCACATACATGGACACACTCATCTCCACACACGGAGCAATTGCCGTTTTGGCCGACTGCTCTGTACATGGGCAATGGGTGGAGATGGGTGAGTCACAGGAGCGCACATATCCACCTACCTGCCACGGTGGTTATACAGGCGGCACCCACCCTTGCCCACACAGCTGACCTGCATGTGAATGCGTGGGTCCATCTTGTGTGTGTGTGACCCTTTTAACACCCACCACTGAAGAACCAAAAAACTTAACTCTGAGAAGATTTTTCTCCAGTGTTGAAGAGAAAGAACTACTTTTTTTCATTCTCAGCCGAAGGGGAATAGAAATGTCCTTGAATAGACCGAGTTCTGTAGCAGCAGTAGGTGTAATATGGAAGTTTTTCAAGAGTGAATTGCCTTTGACCTGTTTTGCTCCCTTTTCATCCATCCAGTGCACAAAAAATGAGGAAATGGAGAAGATTAAATTACACTTCTGAAAGCAGGTTGCAAAACATTGTTGCAAATCTGACATTTCACCTGCAGGAGATGGTACAAGTCTGAGGTCATATTTTATGCCCTCAGGCATTTTCTGTGCTGGCTGAATTGATTGGGAGGAAGAAAGCTAGTAAACATTTATTTTCACTTTGTGATACAGCAAGGGCACTACCTACTAGAATCCACCCCCCATGACAATATTATTGTAGAAAGCAATAATAAGTAAGTAACAAGCATTTGGTCTTGTTTTTGTTTATGGAGTAATTCTTCTTTGCTTTAAATTGTTGCGTAGATAATGCATACCTAAAGGGTGCTTCCAAATCACCAGAAAGGGTGCTTCCAGATGTCACCACCAACAGACCTAGTTTAGTCTCTGGTTTGCCCATGGTGAATTGTGGGGTAGCTTAATTCCATTTTTACTTCCTAATTTCTGAAGCTGTGTGCAGGGGAGGGGGAGAGATACTGGATTGTTTTACTCATGTTTTATAGTTGAATAGAGCAGGAGAAGAAATCAACCCCGAAGGAAGTTCATTAATCTCATAATTTTAGTCAAGCAGAAAACTTTTGAAGTCATGCCACCTTGTATACCCCTCAAGTGTGTGTGTGTGTGTGTGTGTGTGTGTGTGTGTGTGTGTGTGTGTGTGTGTGTGTGAAAAATACTGCATTTCTTTTCTAAAACTATATAACGTATCAGTCAAGCTGTACAGGTTTGAGAGCACACAGGGTAAGAGAATTGTTTTGTTCTCCGTGTTTGCACTAAGAGCTTTTTCAAGGCATCATTTCTGTGTTCCCTTTGTGATGCTGCTATATGCTAAAAGCCAAACTCTGATTTGTGTGGTGGTGCTTGAGTATTTCCATTGCAGTTGCACCTAAGAGCACCACTCACAGCCCAGAATTCCATTATACTAATCACTGGGCATGTGCACAACAAAAGATAAAAAGACAGCCCCTTCTCCAAGGAGTTCGCCTGGGCATAGTGTACATGGCACTATACCCTGGAAGCGAGAGTGTAAGGAGTTTAAAGATATTACATAAGAGACTATAGAGACAAAGGGGGATTTCAGACGTTATGAGTCTGAAATTCACCCCGCCTGAACCACAATCAAACACAGGCCGCGTTTGACTGTGGTGAACATGTGTTTTCTCGCTGCCAGATGTGCACCACAGTCAAACACGGCCTGTGTTTGCATTCACCACGCTTCTGAACCTCCAGACGCGAGGAGGTCGAAGTGTGGTGAAAGGCCACCACGGCCATGGTGAACGGAAAGTAACTTCTGTTTACTTACCATTCACCATGGTCAATGGAATTCACCCCCATCTGTGGTTGCGGCAGCAGCCGAATTTGCCGCTGCCCGTCGGGAGGGGGGAGGGCCTCTGTGAAATGCAGAGGGTGGGGCTGTGCAGTAGCATGCTGCACCGTGAAGCTCCGCCCCCTCGGGGGGTGCACTTTAGACATGACAGGCGGCCGCTTTCACCACGGGCAGTGGTTTGGCAGTCCCCATGGCTGGGGGCAATGGGGTGCATGTCTGTTGGCATGCCCTTTCACCCCCGGCCGTGGTCCGAACCACCTCAAGGCCCATGGTGAAAGCGGCCACCTGTCTGAAATCACACAAAGTAGTACAGTAATGCACTTGATCTTAATCTTCCCTTCTTCTTAGATTGTAAGCCCACTAGGCAGGGACCTGTCTCCAGTAATCACCAGTGGGCAATGTATTTAATGGCAGGAGTACCATAGCAGAGTGCAAACAGAAGTACCATAATAGCTAGCCCAGATTACAGAAATTTCCAGTACCTTCCTAAAGGAGTAATTCAAGAAAACATTGGAATGTATCCAGATATCTGAAATATACAGACAGCTGAGCAAAGGCCATAACTAACATGCATGGAAATGCTGCAAAAACCCAAAAGGATTATATGGAATCCTAAAATGAACACCATAAATGCTGCAATTGGTCCCTGGAAGGAAAAAGATTCCTCCCTTCTGATATAGCACTTTCAGTCCTTCCTACAAGCAGAAAGCTCCCAGACAAGAAAAAAAATACACTGAAAAATCCTTAAGTTCCCAAACTTGGAGTAAAGTGGGGGCCAAAATTCAAAGTGGCTAATGTAGCTATTTCTTCCTCCAAAAACACTAAAATCACACAAGGCGCTGTACAAAATCAACAATTATTTTTCTAAGTGTTCTTCGTCACCAAACAACTATGTCACCAATTAAATTCGTTGGGAAAGCTACTAAATTGTGTATCTTTTTTATTTTATTTTATTTTGCACTATGAGCCCACCAAAATATCCCAACCAACCAATATAAAGATTCAAAGCTCAGTTTTATCAAGCATCAAATCACACAGGAAGAGGGACAAAATTCAAAGGGGCTGTCACAAGAAAGTGCAACACTATAAGACAATATAAGGTCACATGAAAAACAAGTATATTTGAAGTGTTCACGCAGATGCATTTTATTAAGTATTTATATAAGTGTTTATATACCTCGTGCTTTACAATTTTTGAAAATTGAGAAGGTCCTTGCCCTTGGGGACTTACAATCTAAGGAAGATATTCCTCTGCTGCACTTGGTCTATGCACAATATATCCACTCCAAATAGGTATCTAAACTACATAACACAAATTTTAAAAATCTAAGAAAAATATATTTTTAAAAAATATATACTGTGCACAAACCAAACTTTTTTTAAAATCCAAAAATATTTAATACCAAAATAAATGGCCAAAAAAATCCCAAAACATATTTAATGCCCAGACAACAAAAATTAAACCAAACACTAAAAAAAATCCAAAATAAAACAAAATACATTTAAAAAATAAATAAAAATACAAACGTGTTTTTTTTAAAAAAAATAATATTACCCAAAGGAGGGATCCAGGTGTCCTCTGCCCAGCCTGTGAACTGGGCCAAATCTTCTGTTCTTTATCCCTCCTCTCATAAATTCTTGTAAGTCGCCCCAAGCTTCCTGTGGCAGGAGGGGCAGGTTAGCAAAAATTTTAAAATAAATAAATAGGGGAGGGTGAGAGCTCTCTCTCTTCACCAGAGAGGAGGGGGGAAGCTGCATGCAAAATCAGCATTATTACAATATCTGAAATACACAGATATTACCAGAAGGGATGGAAAAGAGAGAGCTGCTGAGGCTCCCACTGGGGCAGCAAGGGCATCTGGAAAAGATGCCCCAAACTGCCCTCAAGGCCTATCTGAATGGCTGGTTCCTCCATGGGAACCCAGCCAAAGAGCCCCTGGCACCTCCCTCAGCCCCACGACAGCACCTGGATCATGCTCACTGGGAGGTTGGGAGGGGTGACTTCTCTTGAGGCCCCCCTCCCTCCTGCATCTGGCCCCCAGGGGAGCAGGAGGGATGGAGGGGAAGCATCATCCTCCATTGTCCTGTGCCATGCAAGGAGGCTCTTCAGCCCAGCCCCTACCCTAGGAGGGAGGGAAGAGCCAGAGGAGACATTCTCTCTCTCTCCCTCTTCCCCCCCCCCCCCCCCACTTCCCCACGGTTCTGTGCACCACGTGGAGAGGCTATAACCATCCCTCTCCTGTTGGCTCCTGGCTGTGTGCCAACACCGTTCAGCTGACTGGCACGGGCGTGCAGCCAGGAATTGACAGGGGAGGGCTGGTTTAAAGAGACTCCCTACCACATGTTGCACAGAACCTGTATTGTGGGGAGGCTGGGGAAGTGATCCTGGAGCAACCGCTTACTGGGGCTGCATGGGGGCAACGGGACAGCCTGAAGGGTGTGGGGAGGGATGTTTTTGTCTTGACGCACCAAGGGAGGATCCGCCCCAGTATACACATCACTGCTCTGCTCCGTCTATAGTTCTAATTCCTGACTTCCCTGATGAAGGACCCTGTAGGTCCAAAAACTTGCATACCTCCACCAACTGTAATTGGACCAATAAAAGATATCACTCTACTACTTTTTCTCCATTGCCTATATTTGGGACCAACACAGCAACCTTACTGACTCTACAAGCATAATTTCCCCAACTGGGAAAAATTAGCTTCTTCCTGAGCGCTATGTGTAGCTCGAAATAGCTTCCACAATCTCTAGCTGAAGAATCTTCATGAATATTAAGTTTATTGTCTGCAGTATTAGAGGTAAAATGCCAATTTCATCCTGAGTCTATCCTAGGTGGTTTTTCCACACACCTTAAAGTGCTGGGCTTTCAATCCTCTGGGTTTACAAGTCCACACATCCGCTCCTGGATGCATTCTATACACACGCGCTGACCTGAGGCAGCCTGCAGTAGTGGTACCGGGGAGCTCAGTTGTAGAGGAGAGGGGTTTCCATGGCAACCCCTTTCCTCAGAGAGGGGTTTCCAGGTCTGCTCCTGGCAGCTATACATGGCTGCCAGGAGCAAAGCAGTTTACTAGGAGACACACACCAGTTCTGGGAGACACCTGGATGTTATAGGATCCAGATTTGTAAAACCACAGAGATCAAGGACTTCTTAAATCCATGCGAATATATGGGTGAGTGATTTAGACACACAGAAAGTTGGGGTTGCAGCAGAAAACATGCAGGAGAAAGCTGTGTGTAAAAACACCCCTGATCGTTATTTTGTACACGCTAGCATGTTTGCTAGGCTCTAAATAATTGCAGCATTAATATTCTTCTCCTACCTTTTTCTGCTGTCTAATGGTCCTCCTTCCATCTCATCTCTCTACCTAGTGGATATTTTAAAGCTAATATGCTCCCCTGGGTCTTTCAGAGAATTGTTTAATTCAAGTCAGTTACAAGATGCATAGAGCTAGGATTATAAAGAGCTATTTTTCTTTCTGGACAACTGTAAGCATAGTTCCTTGTCCTAAACTTACACCTTCATGAGGTTTGCCTTTAACTTGAACAATAAAATAAAATGTCCACCTCAGCCACAGATTGGTTATTCTGAGGGATTTTTCCTTTATGGGTCCCTCTTTCTCTGCCCCTAGTTCCCACAGGCCATAGTTCCGATTTGTTCCATGCTTGAAGAAGGGCCCTGTGTGAGATTACATACTCTCACCAATGGAAGTTGGTCCAATAAAAGGTATCATCTCAACTACTTGAAATTAGTTATGCTATTGGCCTCCACAACATAGGGTGTTTTCAGACAAGACCCTCTCACTGCTACCCACCACTATACACGTTACAGGGCACCCATAGGGCAACACTGAAGCCCTGAAACATGTATAGTGGGTAGAAAGTGTCTTGTCTGAAAATGCCCATACTCTGGCAAGGAGTTCCACAGGCAAATTGTAAGTACCTAAGAAATGCCATACTGGGTCATATCAATGGTCCATCTATCCCAGCACCCTTTCTCCAACAATTGCCAGGTTCAGTTGCTTAGAGAAACATTCAATAGTTCATAAGGGAATACTGTTACCAGGGACTCTTCTTCACTGCCTTTCCCCCTCATTGGCAGTAATGGGGGAAACTTAGTGAACACTAGTCTGTTGTGGGCTGACAAGAACAGAAGGAAATAGTCAGAGGTATCCTCTGATCAGCTTACTTAATATCCATGTATGGAAAGAAATCCAGTCACTTCCTCAATCCCGACCTGCCTCCAGTGTCTACGTTCCCCTGCTCCACTTGACCCAACCACACACTTACTGCTCCCAGATGGTGTTCTTGCTCTCCCTCCTCCAAGCTGCACAGGGGCTGGCACTTCAAAAGGAACGGACCTTCTCCTCGCTGACTAGCTGTCAATCAGAGAGAAGATGAGGAGTACAAACTGATGTGGGAGAAGGAGAAGTGGCATCCCACCTGTGGGGAAAGAAGCCACCCTGGTGCAGAAACCAGATGGAAAAAGTAGCAGTACCTTCAACATATAGCTAAAGTAACTCCAACGCCACCTGCTGGCATAGTCCAGTAATACTACTTAGGGCAGTTTGAGGCTAGCCCCATCTGCAAGCATAAGTGCCTGGAGAAAAGAACTTCTTCTTTCCTCTCCATGTGTGCTTATGCCTGTGAACAGGGCTAGGGCAGGATAGCCCCAAGTATTGATATATGCCAGGATGTGGCTCTATGGTTACTTCAGACATGTTGTTGCTTGCCCCTCTGTCTTTAAATTGTTTGTTCTTTTGGATCAGTACAGTGAAAGCTCAAACAATATGGTCCCAAGAAAGTTATTTTATTTTATATACAGCATAAAAAATAAAAGTACACAACATAAAAGATATACAAAGCATCTCACATCCCTTTCTGCAAGCTAGAGAACCCCAACAGCAGCTGCGGGACGGTCCCCAGGTGGGCCCCAGGTTCTGCTGCGCCCAGTGAACACATCTGCAGAGTCGCCAGCAGTGAAGTTCTTTTTTTACAATGGGAGCCCAGCTGCTGTCTCTTCTACAAGTCCTGCATTTGTGTGACCAATTCTAACTAGTGCAGCTGCATCTTTTCTGCCTGCATCATTCTCAACTTCCTTGGTGAATACAGTGGACTTATGGCTGAAGACATTACTGTGCCTGCACTGGAGAGGTTATTACTATTTATTATTTAATGTACCTGAAACTGTACAATCATAAATAAGAGACAGGTCCCTGCCCCAAGGAGCTTACAATCTAGTAAGGACAAGGGAGGGAAAACCATAGGGAGAGACAGGGACACATTCATGAAGTTGTAGGTGCACATGCTTAACTGTAGTTACACAGAAGGGGAGCGGGGACATGATTTGAATGAAGGATGGGAGAGGTGGCATGAGTCTATGGTAATGAGGAGCTAGGGAAAGCCTAGGTTTTCAGGAAGGATTTGAAGGTTGGGAGAGAAGGAACAGAACAAATGTATTCAGGGAGAGTTCCAGGTATGGGGGGCAGCTAGGGGGAGGCGCAAATACCTTTTTGAGGAGTAAGGAAGTTGCAACAGTGGTGGCAGAGGAGAAGTGAAGCTCCTGAGAGGGTATATGGAGGGGAACGAGTGTGGGGAGCAAGGCCACAAAGACCCCTGAAAGTAAAGCTTGTGTTGTCTTTTTTCAAAGAAACTTTTAAATCTCTCTCAAAAACCTCTTCAAAGAGCGTAGGGTGGAAAGTTTTCAGATGTTCCTTCATGTTGCTGTCCCTGCAATTAACAGTTTAGTTTAAACTTAGAGATAAAACTCAAAATATAAAGATGTCTCTGATATTAACACAAGTTCATCTGAAATCTCGTCACCTCAAATTTGGCTATAGGGTACTTGAAAGGAAGCACATGCCTAGGACAGGTCCTGTTACTCTATAATCTGTATCTCCCAAACATATTTGGACTACATTAAGGTCTGAGCCCCCCCCAGGGCGCAGAGAGAGCTCTTTCATGCTGCTAATAGGAAGTTGGAAGCGCCTGGCTAAGCTGAAGGCCATTACAAAATCCTAATTTATTTCCAAAAGATTACCAAATTACTTAACCAGAGGAACTGTTGTGTAGGGATGTGCGAACACGGTTCAGATGTTCAGAGGTTGGCCTGAACTCAGTCAGTTTGGATGCCAGAACCGAACGGCAAACCCCCCGAACAGTCCAACCGTGTTCAGATTAGTTCAGGCACGCTCAGGTGGGAAAAACCTGGCTGGCAGGCCCAGGGATGGGGGGGCAGCTGAGAAGCAAACTTCCTGGTGCCAGGGGTGGAGAGGCTTGGACTAGCAGCCAGCCTACCCAATCACCATCCCTCTTTTCCTCAGACCACTGGCTTCGCAGTCTGCGATTGGCCACAGACTAGGCTGCACAGAACCAATGGGGCTTGTGGTAAGGCGGGCGCAGCTAGTAACAAAAATAATTGTCCTCCCCCTTCCAATTCCTTCTGAGCTAGCCACTGATCCTGTCAGCAGGCGTTTCCAGAACTCTCCCTCTCCCAGCAGTTTGTGTTCCTAATCCATTGCCATCATCCACCTTCTTTCACCCATTTCCACACATTTACCTCCATAGTTTCATTTATTTAGATTAGATTAGATAGATTTAGATTTATTTTGTATTTTTTACCCCTCCCTGTGTTCTTTTCCCCTCCCCTCCATTGAATCCTTCCCTCCTCCCTGTATATATTCCATCCCTGATTCCCTTCCTCTGTTTTTGAATTTATTTAGAGTAGGTTTAGATTGATTTAGCTTTCATTTCAGTTTTCTATCCCTCCCTGTGGTGTTTGTTGTGAGCTGTCTGTGTTCCTCCACCCCATCCCTGTGTGTGTGTATGTGTGTATATAGCTAGCTAGCTAGCTAGATGATATAAGATAGTTACTATAGATAGATAGTTGTAGGAGTTAGCTTAGTTATAGAGAGAGAGTATATAGTGATTAAGTTTTAATATTTTATAGTGTGTTTGTAGGACTAGACCTTTGTAGATATAATCCATTTAGTTTCATAGGTTTTAGACTAGTTAATAGCAATTAAAGTAAGTGTAGATATATAATATAATCCAATTTTGAATAAATAAATAAATAAATAAATAAAAAAAATAAAAAAATCTTCATGTGCATTATTTGTCTTTTAGAAATGGAGAAGGGAAGCAGGAGAGGCCGGTCTGCTGCCCGTAAGGCAGCAATGGGGCACGTGGCAGAGGTGGCAGGGGCCGTGCCAGCAGAATGACAGCAGTCATTAACAGCAGTCCGAGCCCATCACCATGCCCCAAACTGCACAGGCTTGATTTTGGCAGTCAGGCTTCAGAGGCTCCCAGCAGTGGCACTAGGGGTGTGGTTCAGCATTGCCTCCTGCCAGCGTCCTCCACTGCCACGCAGGGCAGTGGAAGGCCTGCAGTCCCGGAGGCCATGACTGTCCCTGCTGCAGCTGCAGGAGCAGGTGTAGGTGCTTCAGGGACAGGGTTCGAAGTTCATCATGGGCCACCATAATCTCCCATTATTGAGGTGATCCCCAGAAGTCCAAGACTGTGGATCCCACCCCGGCTGCTAGAGGCAGGGCCCAATCCCCAGGCAATGGCAGCAGGGAGTGGTGCAGCAGCAGGAGCAGGAGCATCTATAGGGGGCACAGGGAGAGTGGCAGCAGCATGGGCAGTGGATCAGCCTCAGGGTCCCAGTACTCCTCTTCGCAGGGGGACATATCTCAGATTGGGGACAGCAAGGCAGACACTAGTCCTGCGGCGGAATTGTCTGGTGCTGAGGCAATGGCTGTCCCTCGGAGAGCTGTGTCGCCAACATGTTCTGCCCCTCACAGCAGCACTGTCAGCGGTGCGTCACCTGGTGCAGGCCAGAAGGCAGGAGGGGGCAAAAAATCCTCCATATGGGTGCATTTTAAGTTGGTGCGGGCGGATGATCCCAGGGAGATGCAGTGCAGTTTGTGGCAGCAGGTGGTGAAGCGTGGGCAGGTGCTCACCAACTTTGGCACAACTGTCATGGTGAGTCACCTGAAGGGATGCCACAGTGCTGTGCTGCTAAGCGGACAGGCAGGGGCAGTGGACACCAGCGGGTTTCCAACTGCAGCGGCCAATCGTTTGCCTCCATCAGCGGGCAAGCGTCCTCCTAGAGCAGCTACCTCTGCAGCAGGAGAGGTATTGCTGCTAGAGGGGAAGAGCAGCAGCAGTATCAGTGCACCATGGAGGAGCTGGGGTGGGGGAAGCTGCCAAGTCCATCGGCAGCTGCAGGACGTGGAGGGCGGCATGGCTTTCAAGTGAAAGCCATGTGCATGTTGGGGGAAATGATCGTGCTGGATGAGCAGCCCTTCTCGGTGGTCAGGGACATGGGGTTTAGGTGCCTGATTGGGTTCCTGGCCCCCCAGTTTAAGTTGCCCTCGTGCACCACTCTGAGTTGGCAGGTGATGCCAGCCTTGTACTGGGCTTTAAAGGAGTGGGTGAGGAAGCAGCTGGCAGGGGCTGGGGTTGCCACCGTCCACTTCACCACTGACCTGTGGTCCAGCAGAAATGCGCAGCATGCCTACCTGGCAATGATGGCGCACTGGTGGCAGGACCCGGAGGCAGGTTTTGGGAGTGGCAGGAGGGGTCCCGAAGCAGGGTATAGGTGGGCCCTGCTTCAGGTGGAAGTAATGGACAGCCTCTACACTTCTCTGAACATGGAGGCAGTCCTGACCACCATGGTGAGGGAGTGGGTCACGCCAGGTGCGCCCTTCACCAAGGGGTGCGTGGTGACGGACAATGCAGCCAACATACTGAGGGCAGTCCATGATGGGGGCTTCACCAGCATCCTTTGCACTACACACACCCTTCACCTTGTGGCCAGGGACACTGAGCTTGGGGGAGAAGGGGATTGGGGCAGGCACCCTTAGCTCCCTGATCAATCGGGGAAGGAAGCTGGCCGGTTTCTTTAACCGGAGTGTGAAGGGCAGCGACCTCTTCTGGGCAAAGCAGGCAGAGCAAGGCTCCCCAGTGCACCAGCTGGTGCAGGATGTGTCCACCCGGTGGAATTCGACATTCCTGATGCTCGAGTGGCTGCTCAAGCAGAAAGTTGCCTTGCATCAGGTTCAACTGGTAATGGAAAGGGGGGATCCTCCAGGGTACAATGGGGCGGAATGTGAGATCGTAGCTCTCACAGTCTTTTTGTTGAGACTGTTCCTGGCCGTGACGGAGACTATCAGCTCCTCCACAGTAACCATCAGTCAGTTGACCCCTCTTGTCCAGGGTCTGCACAGGAAGCTGGATGAGATTATGCAGGGGCAGGATTGTGGCCCTCAGGGTAAGAAGCTGGCAGCTGAGGTGGTTAGCCTGGTCCAGCAGCTGAAGGCAGGGCTGAAGTTGTGGTTTGATGAGCTCCTGCAGCAGGAAGAATACATTTTGGCAACCATGCTGGACCCCAAGGTCAAGGGCAGTATGGCACACCAGACACCGCTCTATGGCCACTGGAAGGGTGTGCTGGTTCGACAGGCAGAGAGGGCTCTTGAACGTGTGTGGCGGCAGCAGCAGCAGCAGCAGCAGCAGCAGCAGCAGCAGCAGCACAACACCCCTGGGGATGGTGGGAGTGGGAACAGCCACCCCTTTCAGTTGGTGGGGTCTATCCCTACCCCCAGCCCTAGCCATATCCGTACCAGCAGCACCCCTATTGTGAGCAGCAGCTCATATGTGCAGGGCACTCTGATGAACATGGGCTTGTGCACAGCAGGGCAGGCAGCATGGCTGAGGGCAGTGGTGGAGGTGGTGCCCAGGCAGACTTATGTGACGAAGTATGACAGTGCCTCAGCAGCAGTGGAGAGCTACCTGGAGGAGGAGCCGTGCATTGAACCCAGCAGCGATCCCTTGGCCTACTGGTCCAGCAAGACCTACGTGTGACTGGCCCTGTCCAAAGTGGCCAAGGTTCTCTTGTCCTGCCCACCGAGTGTCCCCAGCGAGCAGGTGTTCTTGATGGCGGGGGACATTTGCTCGCCGCACCGCCTGAGACTGGGGACCAAGTTGGTGGAGAAGTTGCTGTTCATCAAGGTGAACCTTCCGCTGCTGGGATTCCCCGAGCTGCCCCTGGACATGGATTGATGGTGCAGTGGCACATGCCATCCCATGCCAGGGGCAGTCTTGGGCCAGGGCTCCACCTCAATCTGGGCTGCTGAGGTGCTGTTCCTCCCTCCCAATGCCCAGTGCCTGCCCTGCCTCTCTCTCTCACTAGACGATCTCGGTTGGGAGAGCTGGAGCTGAAGCCGCTACACCGCTGCTGCACTGCCGTCTGCTTACCTGCCTGTCAGTCGGCCCGGAGAGGAGGGGCCGGGGCAGGGCCTTCATCTGGCAAGTGACTAAAGGCTGGGAGCCCGCCTGTGCCTGTGTTGGGGGAGCTGGAGCTGAAGCCACTACGCCACTGCTGTCTGCTTACCTGCCTGTCAGCCGGCCTGGAGAGGAGGGGCTGGGGCCTTCATCTGGCAAGTGACTAAAGGCCAGGAACCCGTCTGTGCCCGCGCCATAGGCGAACTCGCCAAAGGGCCATGCGCACAAGGGCATGCCCTTTTGCGCTCCCTTTGGCGCTTCCAGGAACAGAGGCTGATTCATTTGTGGCTGCAGATTGGAATTTCGCATCCTATCCCCCAGCGTGGTTCTTTTTTAAAAAAAAATCTTTTTTTTTATTTTATTCTTTAACATATTAACAGTGTTACATTTGTTTTTCTGGTTCTTAGACCTGTGCTGTTGTGTCTTCCCACCCCCCGCGCCCTCCCCCCCATCAACTCGTGTGTTAATTGTCCTTTGCGCCTTCTGTCTTCCTTCTCTCTTTTACGCTAGTGTCAGTTTATTCACAACAAAAAGTCAAACAGATAAGTACATTGATCTTCTTCCATTTCTGGTTTCTGCATCTGTTCCAAACACTGGAACCACTTGGCATTAAAGTCTTTTGTCTTGTCCTTGATGGTTGCCATAGCTTTTTCCATGGAGAATAGGTACCACAAGTTGTTCATCCATGTTTGAGTACCTGGTACCCGTTCCTCAATCCAGAACTGTAGTATAGCTTTTAATGCTGCAGCTATCATAGTGGTGCAGATAGGTTTCTTGCTCTTTAACAGAGGTACTGAGGGATATAACCCAAGCAGAGCTATCTCGGGCCTGAATGGTATTGTCCCCTTAATTATATTCTGCATGTTTTCCCATACCATTGACCAAAAACCTTTTATCTTAGGACAGTTCCACCACATGTGTAAATACGTCGCCTTTTGTCCACACCCCCTTAAACACTTGTCTGTACCTTTCCCCCTAATTTTATATAATCTACTTGGATCCAAATAGTAAAACATGATGGTTTTGATGACCGGTTCCCGGACCTCTAGTGAACCTGAACACTCTCTCATGTGAGTCTTAACTTCCTCTTTTTGCTTCTCCTCCCATTTTTCTCCCAGGAGTTTTTCCCATTTATTTATGTAACCCGGTTCCTCCTTATACCATTCTTCCTGCAATGCTCTGTACACTCTCGCAACAATCCCTTTGTTCGTTCCCTTAGAGAACATTTCTCTTTCTATATTCTTGCGTGGCCTAATATAGTGCGGTATTAGTTTCGCTTGTTTGATTTCTCCCCTCAATTGAAAGTATTGAAGGTTGTCAATTGTCTGCTGAGTTAGCTCTTGTAAGTCTTCGAGTGACATGAATTGATCTCCCCGGAACACCTGTGACATTTTAAGAATTGACTTTTCTTTTAATTGTTTCCTCAACTTTATTGCTATCCCATGTTTAGTCATCCTTTCATTGTCTAGCAGTGAGTCCGGCATGGCTGTACAGTGCATACCTGCCTTTCGTTTTACCGCTGCCCACGCTGTCAGGACTTCCCCTGCAAAGGGATGTTGCTTCCACTCCCCCTCCTCTTTTTCCCCGTTATCATTGACTATATATTCAAATTTATTGACTTTTAGTATCTCTTTTTCCAAATTCACCCAATGCGTGTCTTTCTGGGGAGTACACCAATCCTTAATCGCTCTGAGGGTAGCTGCTTTATGATATAGAATTATATTTGGCATATTTACCCCGCCTTTTTCTCTTGGCCTCTGTAAGGTCTCTTTTTTAATTCGCGCTTTCTTATTGTTCCAAATGAAATCAAGCATAATCTTATCATGTGATTGACCAAATGTTTTGGGTATTTTGATAGGAAGGGCTATAATTCTATATAATATCTTAGGCAGCAGTTTCATTTTGTACAAATTAATTCTACCTAACCATGAGGCCGTGATGTTATTCCATTTATCCATCTCCTTCTTAATTTGTGCCAGGGCTTCTAAGTAGTTTTCCCTATAAAGATCCTTGGGGTCCCTTGTTAACTGTATTCCTAGGTATTTAAATTTATCCTTTGTCTCTGTGAACGGTTGTATTTCTTTAATCTGTTGGTGCAATCTTTTATTTGGGGCAAATATCATGGCAATGGATTTTTGAATATTTATTTTGTATCCTGACACCTGGCTGTACTCTGTTATAACTTTTAATAGTTCTGGAATGGACTTTTCTGGCTCTGTTAGGTATAGCAGCATGTCATCTGCAAAGAGTGCAACTTTAGTCTCGAGTTTCCCTATCTGTACCCCTCTGATTTTGTCGTTTTGGCGGATGGCACTTGCTAGTGGCTCCAAGGTCAGATCGAAGAGTAACGGTGACAGAGGACACCCCTGTCTTGTGCCTCTGGTTAATTTGAATTGTCGGGTGCTTTGCCCATTTATCCCCAATCTGGCTCTGGGTTGTTGGTAGATGGCTGATAACCACTTACAGTAGTTCCCTCTTATCCCCACTTTCTCCAAGATCTGGTGAGTACTTTGCATTTCCAGACGATCAAAGGCTTTCTCCGCGTCAGCCGAAATTATTATTGCTGGAGTTTTATTCTTGTTTAGATGGTGCATTATATTTATTGTCTTTCTAATATTGTCAGATCCTATTCTGTTGGGTATAAAACCCACCTGGTCTTGGTGTATGATTGTGCCAATTAACCCTGCCAACCTATTTGCTAATGTCTTCGTGAAAATTTTAAAGTCCAGGTTTAATAGCGATATTGGTCGATAGCTGCCACATAGGGAAGGGTCTTTATCTGGCTTGGGTATAAGTATTATCTGTGCATCATAGAATGAGTCTGGTAAAGCCTTTTCCTCTGCTATAGCGTTGTAGACCTTTACCAGGTATGGGACTATGAGCCCTTTAAATTTGTGATAAAATTCTGTCGGGTATCCATCCGGACCCGGTGTTTTATTTCTTGCCAGTCCCTTAATGGTATTATTTATCTCTTTCCCCGTGAAGGGTGAGTTAAGATATTGTACTTGTGCCTGATTGAGCTTTGGCATTTTTATTTTGTTAAGAAACTCCTTTATCTTTTCAGGGTTTGGATTCTCTGTCTGGTACAGTTTCTCATAGAACTGCACAAAAGACTCCTTTATCTGCTCAGGTTCAGTACATGGCTCCCCCTGGTGGTTTTTTATACTAGTTATAACTCCCTTATTCTTTTTTATTTGTACCAGCCTAGCAAGGGCCCTCCCTGCCTTGTTTCCCTGGTCAAAATAAAAGCATTTTATATTCTTCAACTGTCTAATTGTGTTTTGTTTCTCTATGGCGTCGATTTCCCCTCTGGTTTGCGTGATCTCCTTTCTTAATTTGGGGCAGTCTCTGTTCTTAGCTTTGGTCTCCATTGCCATTAGCTCCTGATATAGCTCTCTGAGCCTCGCCTTCCTTTGTTTATTTATATTTGCCTTAATGGCAATTAACCTACCTCGAATCACCGCCTTAGCTGCTTCCCACAATGTAAAGATAGACTCTACTGATCCCTCATTCAGTTCAAAAAAGTTTTTTATCTCCTCTTGTATTTGGGCTACTGCCGCTGGGTTAGTCAGCAAGGCTTTGTCTAGCTTCCAAATTTGATTTTGGTTTTTCCCTGTCTTACCCCATTCCCATCTTGTTATTATTGCGTAGTGATCCGATACTACCAGAGGAAGTATCGTGCATTGTTTTAGTGCTTGAAGTTCAGATTTACCTACCCAGCAGTGATCTATGCGGGAGAAGGTTCCATGTACTGCTGAAAAAAATGTATAGTCCTTTACTTGTTTATTCAGGGCTCTCCAGCCATCCACCAGACCCAGTTTTGCCAGATCATTTGCTAACTCCTTCTGCCATGCTGCAATCCTTGCCCTTCCTGAGGTGTCTGCTTCTGAGAAATAAGTGTTGAAGTCCCCTTGAACTACCAGATTTCCCTCCGCCTCCTCCGTTATTCGTTTCAATACCTCCTTCCAGAACTGCTTTTTATTCTCATTAGGTGCATATACATTCACCAAGGCCAATTTTTTCCCCTGTGTTTCTACGTTAACAATTAGATATCTGCCTTCTTGGTCTCTAACTATCTTATTGATTTTTGGCTCTAGTTCCTCTCTCATACCTATCAAAACCCCTGCTTTTTTCCTTGGCCCACATGCTGCTACTATGATCCCAGCGTTTTTTGTTGCAAACCTCTTTAGGTCTTTTTTTAGCAAGTGGGTCTCCTGCAGGAAGTATATATCAACTTTTTGGTCTTTTAAAATATTCTTTATCCTTTTCCTTTTAACTGGGTGGTTTAAACCCCTTACGTTTAATGTGATAGTTTTTAGCTGTGATGACATAGGCCCACCCCAGCTCTACTGATGTACCTAGCTTAGAACTTATGTATTACAACTGTTGTTGATGATCCCCACACCCCAACTATCCCTCTCCCCTGTTTTTTCCCCTCCCCTTATCCTCCCTGCACGCCTGGAGTGTTTTATCTCCTGCCCCTGCTCTACAGAACCTTTGCTTTTATTTGTTCTTGGACAATTCTTCCCTTAGCTCCTCCTGAAAATAGGTTTCTTATTTTTTCCTCTTATTCCGCCGCCCCGAGAATAACTTTTGTATTTGTGTTGTTTGAAACCCCTTTATATGAGGGTGTAACTCCTCTATAGCCTATACAACATGTCAACTGAACATCAACCTTTAAACATTTCTATTTAAACATTACTTTTAACTTGTTGCCCTGCTGGCATGATAGCCTTCATCTCCCCCCCTTTTTGTTTTTTAACCTCCTTTTTTCTTTTTTTCCCCTTCCTTTGTACCTGCTGGCCCTTTTTTTCCTTTCAGACCCTTGCTTTATGTCTTTGCAAAAAAACCTCCAGCTCCTCTGGGTCTTCGAAAATTTTTCTCCTATTGTCCATCCATATTGTCATCTTGGCTGGGAAGCGTACTTGAGGTTTCAGACCCATTTGCTGTAGTTTCAGGTAGTATTTTGCCCAGTTCTTTCTTTTTTGCGTGGTTTCATATGCATAGTCCGGGTAGATCCTAATGTTGTTACCTTTGAATTGAAGTTGTTGTTTTCCTCTGGCCAGTCTTAAGATTTGTTCCTTGTCTTTATAGCGTAAAAATTTTATAATTATTGTTCGTGGCTGTTCATTCTCTTTGGGCTTGGGGCGCAGTGCTCGATGAGCTCGTTCTATTTCTGGGGGTGATGCAAACCTTTCCCCTGGGAAGTTTTCTTTGATCATTTGCTCTATAAGGGATTCCATCCCTTCTGTCTCTTCCCCTTCTGGGACCCCCACAATCCTCAGATTTGAGCGCCGGGACCTATTTTCCATGTCTTCCACCCTTTCTTTTAAGGTCTGGATTGTTTTTTGTGTGTGTGCAATATCGTTCTCATGGCAAGCCGCCTGATCCTCTGCTCTAGTCATTCTCTCCTCTAGGGATTGGACATTTCTTGCCAAATTCTCAAGTTTAATGTTAGATTCTTCTGTTACTTGCTGCACTTTACTTATTTTATTAAACAATTTGTCCCTATGCGCACTTGCCTTTTGCAACTCAGTTTTCAAATCATTTTTCATTTCCTCTATTAAATTTTGGATTGATTGTAGGCCTTTTCCTCCTCCTCCCTCATGTCCAGCCTCTTCTAGGCCCCGCAGCTCCGTTCCGGCCGCCATCTTGCCCTCCGCCTCCTGCCCCACGTGGTCACCCTCCTGGCTGTTTTTTACTCTACAAAAGCCGCGGAGCGTTCCTTTCTCGGCCGATTTAGCTGGGGGGGGGATTCCCCTGTTTGGGCATTTTACTTTTTGAAAGCTGTTTGGGGCTTTACCGGGTGTTCCCGGGGCGGGAATTCAGCGTCTCGTCGGAGCTGTCGGCGGGAGCATCCTCTCACTCCTCGCGCATGCGCAGTCCCCCCCCCAGCGTGGTTTTAAACTAGAGTGCAGCAGGAGTTGAAGGGAAATAGGTAGGGACTTTGTGTTAAATGCCTGCTATGATGGAGCGCAAGCGCCCCCGCCCACAGTCAGTGGTGAGTGATGAACCCCCGCGGATTAACAGACATCAGAAAATCGTTTTGGAGGTACAGGACAAAGGTATCCCCTTGTACAATAGATTCTCCTCCCTTTCGGCAGACATTGACCCAAAAGAAGGGGAAGAGGAATTGACTCCCCAGCTGCAGGACTCCTTTGAAGAAGTCCGATTGGAAGATCTGGCTGTGCTAAGTGCATCCCCTACTAAGGATTATTTGAAGTCTCAAATATTTACTTATAGTAAGGACGGTAGCAGCATTGTTTAGTGGGCTTGCAGAGACGAATGTTTGCCTAAACAAGGTTTGTGCCCAATTGGGAGGAATAATGGAAAACCTGAGGTGTTCCCCGACTGATGTGAATCTGAAGGGGTGTGGTAGTGAGTCATTGGATATGGGCTCGACCCCGGGTCCTGTTTTAGCAGGAAGGTTAAAGGGGAAAGTCCCCCAGCCACTTCGACCAGCTTTAAGGCTGGGCAAGGGGATTCCCAACTCAGTTATTTTTAAAATCCACCATAAAACGGATGTCGATCCACCACAGTGGGATGAGGATGCTCTAGTAGTGCTTCATCTTTCCCATTTATTATTCAGTAAGGTGACTTGCTGGGACTTTAGGGAAATAACGCATATAAAATCTTATAAATGGGCATTTGTTGTTTAATTCAATTTACTTCCCCAGTTATTGTCCGGGATATTTTTAAAGCAAGAAAATATTTGCTTCTTAGAGAGATTTCAATTGATAGGGGTATGGCTGTGAAACAACTTCCTGGTTTACAGACTCAGGCAGCTGCCGCCTGGCAGGCCCCAGTAACGGCTGCCAATTCAGTCCCCTTGGGCTTCCGTGGAGGAAATCTGAATACGCTGCCAGTTAATGCCTCCCTCAAAGGGCACAATACGGTGGACTCTATTAGTTTTGGAAGAGATTATGTGAACAAAGAGAGGAGACAGCCAGAACGGGCTTGCTTCGGTGCAATGTGAGTATGTGGCAACATAAGAGTGAATTAATTTGAATAAAGAGGCAATAGGAAAAGCTGTAGAGCTGGCACGTGAGTAGGTTGCCCTGCCCCTTTCGGGTGGGGAGGCAGATATTGTAAGGACTAAGGGGCCCGAAGCCCCGCCCCCAGGCACCCCGCGGCAACCCGCAGCGCCGGCGGGGACCTCCGCCCCGCCAGCCGCACCCCCAAGCCACCTCGCCTCAGATCCAGGCAGGGACCAACCTGCAGTCTCCCCAGCTGAGCTCCCTGACAGGCCGCCACCTGCCAGGCCACAAGGAGACACGCCGCCGCGCCGCGGCAAGGCCCCAGGGGGCGGGGCCAAGCAGAACTCCCCGCCGGAAGTAACCCTGCCCCCGCCATTACGCCGCTCAGCGTGGCTTCGGCAACGCCCCCAGCAGGGGGATAAAAGCTCGCTGTAGGGCTAACCACCTTGCTGGTGATCGAGCCTTGTGCCCGTGAGACTGGCCCCCCCTCTCTTTGTGCGTGTACTTTGAACCTTGTGGCTGACGGAGAACGAAGTGTGTCTGAACAGAGTGAGTGCGGTGTGTGTGGGCGAGTGGTGGTTAAAGTGAACTTGAAGGTAAGGGTGCAGCCCTTCGGGGGTCAGGGGAGCACTATCGCCTGGGCCCTTTCCTGGTACGTAAGCCCTATCCAACCTTCCTTCCCCCCCAGGGCTGTTGCACCCCCGTTCCCCACCNTCCCGAAGCAGGGTATAGGTGGGCCCTGCTTCAGGTGGAAGTAATGGACAGCCTCTACACTTCTCTGAACATGGAGGCAGTCCTGACCACCATGGTGAGGGAGTGGGTCACGCCAGGTGCGCCCTTCACCAAGGGGTGCGTGGTGACGGACAATGCAGCCAACATACTGAGGGCAGTCCATGATGGGGGCTTCACCAGCATCCTTTGCACTACACACACCCTTCACCTTGTGGCCAGGGACACTGAGCTTGGGGGAGAAGGGGATTGGGGCAGGCACCCTTAGCTCCCTGATCAATCGGGGAAGGAAGCTGGCCGGTTTCTTTAACCGGAGTGTGAAGGGCAGCGACCTCTTCTGGGCAAAGCAGGCAGAGCAAGGCTCCCCAGTGCACCAGCTGGTGCAGGATGTGTCCACCCGGTGGAATTCGACATTCCTGATGCTCGAGTGGCTGCTCAAGCAGAAAGTTGCCTTGCATCAGGTTCAACTGGTAATGGAAAGGGGGGATCCTCCAGGGTACAATGGGGCGGAATGTGAGATCGTAGCTCTCACAGTCTTTTTGTTGAGACTGTTCCTGGCCGTGACGGAGACTATCAGCTCCTCCACAGTAACCATCAGTCAGTTGACCCCTCTTGTCCAGGGTCTGCACAGGAAGCTGGATGAGATTATGCAGGGGCAGGATTGTGGCCCTCAGGGTAAGAAGCTGGCAGCTGAGGTGGTTAGCCTGGTCCAGCAGCTGAAGGCAGGGCTGAAGTTGTGGTTTGATGAGCTCCTGCAGCAGGAAGAATACATTTTGGCAACCATGCTGGACCCCAAGGTCAAGGGCAGTATGGCACACCAGACACCGCTCTATGGCCACTGGAAGGGTGTGCTGGTTCGACAGGCAGAGAGGGCTCTTGAACGTGTGTGGCGGCAGCAGCAGCAGCAGCAGCAGCAGCAGCAGCAGCAGCAGCACAACACCCCTGGGGATGGTGGGAGTGGGAACAGCCACCCCTTTCAGTTGGTGGGGTCTATCCCTACCCCCAGCCCTAGCCATATCCGTACCAGCAGCACCCCTATTGTGAGCAGCAGCTCATATGTGCAGGGCACTCTGATGAACATGGGCTTGTGCACAGCAGGGCAGGCAGCATGGCTGAGGGCAGTGGTGGAGGTGGTGCCCAGGCAGACTTATGTGACGAAGTATGACAGTGCCTCAGCAGCAGTGGAGAGCTACCTGGAGGAGGAGCCGTGCATTGAACCCAGCAGCGATCCCTTGGCCTACTGGTCCAGCAAGACCTACGTGTGACTGGCCCTGTCCAAAGTGGCCAAGGTTCTCTTGTCCTGCCCACCGAGTGTCCCCAGCGAGCAGGTGTTCTTGATGGCGGGGGACATTTGCTCGCCGCACCGCCTGAGACTGGGGACCAAGTTGGTGGAGAAGTTGCTGTTCATCAAGGTGAACCTTCCGCTGCTGGGATTCCCCGAGCTGCCCCTGGACATGGATTGATGGTGCAGTGGCACATGCCATCCCATGCCAGGGGCAGTCTTGGGCCAGGGCTCCACCTCAATCTGGGCTGCTGAGGTGCTGTTCCTCCCTCCCAATGCCCAGTGCCTGCCCTGCCTCTCTCTCTCACTAGACGATCTCGGTTGGGAGAGCTGGAGCTGAAGCCGCTACACCGCTGCTGCACTGCCGTCTGCTTACCTGCCTGTCAGTCGGCCCGGAGAGGAGGGGCCGGGGCAGGGCCTTCATCTGGCAAGTGACTAAAGGCTGGGAGCCCGCCTGTGCCTGTGTTGGGGGAGCTGGAGCTGAAGCCACTACGCCACTGCTGTCTGCTTACCTGCCTGTCAGCCGGCCTGGAGAGGAGGGGCTGGGGCCTTCATCTGGCAAGTGACTAAAGGCCAGGAACCCGTCTGTGCCCGCGCCATAGGCGAACTCGCCAAAGGGCCATGCGCACAAGGGCATGCCCTTTTGCGCTCCCTTTGGCGCTTCCAGGAACAGAGGCTGATTCATTTGTGGCTGCAGATTGGAATTTCGCATCCTATCCCCCAGCGTGGTTCTTTTTTAAAAAAAAATCTTTTTTTTTATTTTATTCTTTAACATATTAACAGTGTTACATTTGTTTTTCTGGTTCTTAGACCTGTGCTGTTGTGTCTTCCCACCCCCCGCGCCCTCCCCCCCATCAACTCGTGTGTTAATTGTCCTTTGCGCCTTCTGTCTTCCTTCTCTCTTTTACGCTAGTGTCAGTTTATTCACAACAAAAAGTCAAACAGATAAGTACATTGATCTTCTTCCATTTCTGGTTTCTGCATCTGTTCCAAACACTGGAACCACTTGGCATTAAAGTCTTTTGTCTTGTCCTTGATGGTTGCCATAGCTTTTTCCATGGAGAATAGGTACCACAAGTTGTTCATCCATGTTTGAGTACCTGG
>QEPC01010335.1:5002634-5014776 GCA_003113815.1 Sphenodon punctatus | reverse complement strand
CTCAGCGCGGCTTCGGCAACGCCCCCAGCAGGGGGATAAAAGCTCGATGCAGGGCTGACCACCTTGCTGGTGATCGAGCCTTGTGCCCGTGAGACTGGCCCCCCCTCTCTTTGTGCGTTGTACTTTGAACCTTGTGGCTGACGGAGAACGAAGTGTGTCTGAACAGAGTGAGTGCGGTGTGCGTGGGCGAGTGGTGGTTAAAGTGAACTTGAAGGTAAGGGTGCAGCCCTTCGGGGGTCAGGGGAGCACTATCGCCTGGGCCCTTTCCTGGTACGTAAGCCCTATCCAACCTTCCTTCCCCCCCAGGGCTGTTGCACCCCCGTTCCCCACCCACCTCACTCTCCCTTTTCCGTCCCTCTCCCTGTTCCTTCCTGCTCCCCGTGTGTGTGTGGTGAACGCAGCAACTGAGGCATGCGACACCCAGATGCCCTATGATGAGTCAGGCTGGGGACTACTGATCCTGTTAGCCCTATTCCACCCTGAGGGCGTGTTTTTCCCACGGTGCCTCGCTGCGTTCCTAGCTCAAGTGTGTGTGGGTCCACCCTTCGGCTCTCCCAGCCTACGGGCACTTCCCCCATTCTCCCTACAAGTCCCCTATCACCCCACAGATATGGAAATACAGCCTCTGGAGATTTGGTCTGGACAGGCAGAGGTTCCGCAACCCCTTGGCAAAGTGCCAAGTGGGATGGTGTCTTTTCCCTCTGACCTACAGGCCCTGCAGCGGCTACTGATGAAGGAGTTGGAAGGGTTCCTATTTGGTACTTTGGCAACTAATTTGCACACAGTTCAATCAGTGTTCCATAATTTATCAGCTATGGAACAAGATAGTATAATCCAGAAATTGGACCTTTTATGTAAAAACGCTTCCCCCCTGACTTTAGAGTATAACAAGCCGCCTTCTCTAGTGATGCTGTCACAGCATGAACCCTTATATGATGTTGAGGTTCTGACAGCTGTATGATATCTGGAGCCGGATGAACTTGGGAGCACTTCTATTGTCCTATTACCTGTGGTTGGCAGGGCCGCAGAGCCTACACCTAATGGGAAAATCCCTCCACCGGAAGTCGAATGCCACATCAGATTGCCCGAAAGTAATGTCGCAATTAAAGTCGATGACCAGGTTCATGTAGAACCCATACAGGATATAGGATGACATGAAAACGGTGAGCTTCCCTCCCAAGAGAGTACGGGAGGAGGTGCCATGAGGGTTAGGGGTGGGGAGGGGCAGAGGTTGGGTGAACCTTTTAAACTTGCCTCCTGGAATATTGCGGGACTTAACACCAAGGTAGCATATGGAGATTGGATCCGTTATATTAACTACTTTGATGTTGTTTGTTTTCAAGAGACTTGGATTTTAGCCAGTGTCCCCAATAATTTGACCAGGGTGGGGAAGCTTCATGTAGAATTACATGGCAGGCAAAAATCTGGGAAGAAAGGCCGGGTTTCGGGGGGTCTGGAAATATTTATTTCAGACTCCCGGATGTGGTCCTTTTTAGTGCTGGACTCCAGTAGAGCGGAGTTCCAAATCGTTCTCCTACAATTTACTAACAGCTGTCGTTATATATTAGTTAATGTTTATATCCTCCCTGTTAACTCCCCCTATTATAAAGAAGATATCTGGCCCTCTCTTGAGCACCAAATTAGCGATTTGGAGGAAAGGTTTCCACAAGCATGGGTAATACTGCTGGGTGACTAGAACGCGAAGATTGGTATAACTCAAGTTTTGGATATTTGGGGGGAAGGAGACTTTATCACACAGCCGTTGTGACCCCTTAATCGCCAGTCTCAGGACATAACCCTTAATGATGTGGGGTGGAGGCTGTTAGCCTTCCTCTGCTCTCTAGGGTTTGCCCCTCTTAATGGTAGTTTCCCCGGGGACCCCGCTGGGAATTTAACTTGTGAGACTCCGGCGGGATGCAGTATAGCTGATTATGTTTTTATCAGCCCAGAGTCCTGGGGAATGATATTAAACTTTCTTTAAAGAATTGGACCCGAAAGTGAGCATAGACTGCTAGAAGTGCAGATTTTAGCTGAGGATTGCCCTGAGCCCGTGGATCCCTTAAAGTCACTTCCCGAGCCAAATGTTATAATTAAAAAGTGGGACCCAACCGCTGTGTTCTGCAAGATGCAGGACCTCTGTTATATAGGGGATCTTTGGGATTTGGGCGCGCAGTTACTCCAAGAAGCAGATGCAGTTCAAGCAATAGCTAGATATGAAGAGATAACAGCAATCCTAAGGGAGAACATCACCAAGACCTCCCGTAGGGCTCCACTCAATGTAAAAGCTATGTGGTACCATCATGAATGTAGAGCCCTGAAGTCTCGCCTTTCATCAGCAAATGTGGGGCTCGGGGTTTGGGAAATAAGCCCCACGGAAGGGAGTCCACCCTAAGTACCCAGCACTCGCGCCCCACTTCGTCCACCAACGGGCAGGTCCTGGGAGGAGCAAGGCAAGGCCTGAAAAAGGACCCCTCAGGTTAGCGTGGTGGTGGTCTGGAGGGTTTAACCGCTCCCCACCGCTGTCATCATAGGGGTGCAGGCCAAGCCACTTCCCAACCGGGGAAGGCACACAGCAGAACTCCACACGGGGACCAGGACCAGCACAGGGTGTGAAGGGAAGGCGTGAGACAGGGCCGAGTGAGGAACTCCCAGGAAGGGGATGAGGGGGAAAGGGGATACACTCAAGTGGGCCCAGGGCACCACGTGATAGGAAGGAAGGGAGACGTTTACTCACAGACACTCTTGCAGCCACACTCTCAATCACTCACTCAGTCTCTCGTCGCAGTCGCACTTGATTCGGGCTTGCAGGGATCCAGGCACAAGATAGCAAAGGGGGCCAGTCTCACAGGGCAAGGCTCTGTTCACCGGCGACGCAGCCCTGTGTGTCTGCCCCTTATAAGGGCTGCGTCTGGGCCTTCTGTTGCAGCCGCGCTGAACGCCGCCGGGCGGGGCCCGGGGGCGGGGCTGACGACGTCGGCGTGGCCTGGGAGGGGCGCGGCCTGTCTGTTTTGGCCGCACGCTGGGTTATCACGCCGGGGGGCGTGTCCAGTGGTGTTGACAGCGCTGGGGGCGGGGTTGGCTCTGGGGGCGTCCCCGCATTGTCAGGAAGCACGCTGGGGGGCGTGTCTTCTTGCTGCGTTGTAGGCTCCTGGTTCCTGAATCCCGCAGGCTGCGCTTGCGGGGTTGCGAGGGAGTTCCGGGAGCCGTTCCTCGAGGGGGATTGGCCTCGGCGTCCCTGCTTGCCCCACCTCCTCAGGCCCCAGGGCCTGACAGCAAAGAGGGCCTGGGTCAGATCATATTCAGATTCGGCTCTTCAGCACCCGCAGCTGTTGAAACAGGAATATAGACATTTATTGCGGCTCAAGAGGTCGTTGTATTACAATTAAAAATGGGCCAAACTAGTGAGGGCTTCGCAGGCAGGAGAAAGTAACAAGTTCTGGAAAATTTTGAATGGAATGATACAAAAACCTAGGGACCCAGGCCCCTCCTTAGTTTCTATGACAGCGTGGGAACAATTCTTTGGAGGGCTATACGCAGCAGCAGAGGGGGATGAGGGCGAGGATCTCATTAAAGAGATTGAAGATGGAGGGGCTTTAGTTGCACAGTGGGATAGTGAGTTTACTAGCTCTAATATAGAAAAGAAGATCTTGGCCCTTAGAGATAACAAGGCGCCAGGCCCCGACTGCCTCTCTGCAGAGATGTTGAAGGCAGTGCCCCATTGGTGGGCACAGATTCTTTGCAAGATCTTCAAAATCATTGGAAGAGGCGGGGGGTCCCCCACTCTTGGGGCAAGAGTTGGATTGTGCCCATCTTCAAAAGAGGAGATTGTTGCGATCCCTCCTGTTATAGACCAATAAGTTTACTCTCAGTAACTAGGAAGTTATTTTCATCTGTAATTTGCCAGTAATTACAACAATGTGCTGAAAAAAAGGGGATAATTCCCAAGGACCAATATGGCTTTAGAGCAAATAAGTCAACTATACATTGTTCCTTTATACTGGAGCACCTGACTATGAAGTATCTAAGAATCAAGTCAGGGAAATTGTATATTGCCTTTGTGGATTTCACAAAGGCTTTTTATTCTGTTCCTCGTTGTCATCTTTGGAGTAAACTAAGGGAATATGGCATTAACCCCTTGCTGCTTAACATTCTGGTTGCAATTCACGAACAGAATGTTGCCAATGTGAAGGGGCGGTCCATAAGAGAAACTAGCAACTCAATTCCTATTCAGAGAGGGGTGTGGCAGGGGTGCCCGCTTGCCCCTCTTTTGTTTAATCTGTTTGTGGCAGATTTAATTGCGGCAGTTAAAACTCACAACCCACACCCTCCAAAGATCCAGGCCTACCCACTCTATGCGCTACAGTATGCCGATGACGTGGCCCTGTTTGCACAGACAGAGAAGGGTTTGAGAGCTAGGGATGGGCGAATGCGGTTCAGAAGTTCGGACCGAACTCGGTCTGTTCAGTTGACCGAACCGAACTTCCGACCGACCTCAAATTTCACACCGAACTGAACCGAACCGAATTTCCGAACTCCGTTCTGTTCGCCGATCCCTATTGAGAGCTGCGATTAGAGGGGATCTGGCTTCCCTCAAAGACTGGAGGGTGGCCCCGGGGTTGGCTGCAAGTAAGATCTCCTTCAGGAGACAACCTTACTTGGATATATTAAGGAGCCCCCAGTTGAGACGGCAGTATACCCTCTTTCGTTTTAACCTGAACCAATCTGCGGTGGTAGAGGGAAGGTTTGCAAAAATTCCCTACCAGGACCAAAAATGTTTATCTTCACTGTCAGAGGTGGAATCAGTGGAGCACCAAATATTCATCTGCCCATATTATGCTCATTTGAGGGAGATTTGGCTGAACCCTTTGCTGAAAAGTAAGGGGTTCAATCGTGCGCAACTCGTGGTGCACTTAGCTAATCTTTCAAACCCCAATGATCTAGTATCTCTGTCAACGTTCCTCATCTTGGTAGCCAAACAGCAGCTGATGATTAGATTTCAACTAAACAGACCATATCCAACGCAGGCAGTTTAATCTAGGGACATTTACGGTTCCCCAACTTGCCAAGGGTTAGGTCGATGATGGTTATTTTGACAACAAAGTATAACTCACTAAATAATGGGGGCATCCTGGCAGCCAAACGGCAGAAGATGATCAGATTATGATTAAACGGAACAAATCTAGCGCAGGCAGCTTAACTTAGGGCTAGTTGGGACTTTCCAACTTGCCAAGGGTCAGGCAGATGGCAGTTACTTTGCTAATCAAGTATAAAATATCAACTAAAGTGGCTATTCCAATGAGTTTTCTTGTGTTGTTTTATTTTGTATTTTACAAACTGTTTGGAAACAATTTTATCATTAATTTTAATAGTGGAGATGTGACTGTTTGTCTTTTTTGTATTTATATTGCTCTTGAAGGTCATGGTGGAAGCCTGTGCCAATTCAAATCTTACCTTACCTTACCACTAGACGATCTCAGTCCACCTATCTGACTGACACTCGCTCTCTCACTGCACAGTCTTCGCCAGCCTATCTGAGTGCCCTGCCAAGGTCTCAGCCTGCCTTCCCTACTGTCTCTCATGTCATGCTGCCTGGCAGCCAGGATGGACAGACAACCTCGAACCCTGCCTTAGCCTGCCTTCCAATGCTCATGCCACGCTGCCTGTTTGCCCGTCTGCCCAGGTTGCCAAGATCAAAGCCTGCCTCAGTTTGACTTCCCATGCTCATACCACTCTGCCTGTCTGCCTGCCCTGTGGGCAAAGCTTGAACCCTGCCTCAGTCTGCTTTTCGATGCTCATGCCATGCTGCCTGTCTGCCCACCCTGTAGGCAAAGCTGAAGCCCTGCCCCAGCCTGCCTGCCTCTCCTGCCAAGGTGCCTGCCTGCCCTGACAACCCTGGGTGATGTGCCCCACTGGCCTGGTAAATGGTAATCCCACTGCTGCTGTCTGCTGGTCCATGGGTGGTCTGCCCTGGAAAATCCAAATGTGCCCACACAATCCTGCTGCTGCTGTCTGCTGATGTATGGGAGCACTTCCCTGGCAAATCCCACCATCCTGGCTCCATGGGTGCTGTGCACAGGAAAATCCTGCTGCTGCCACCTCTGCTGTGCCATGGGTTCTGAGATTGGGCAATTCAATGTCTGCTGCTGCTGCCAATGCTGCTTCTGAGACTGGGCAATTCAATGTCTGCTGCTGCTGCCAATGCTGCTTCTGCTGTCTGTGCCACAGGTACTGTGCCCGGGCAATCCAATGTCTGCTGCTGCTGCCTCTGCTGTGCCACGGGTTCTGAGACTGGGCAATTCAATGTCTGCTACTGCTGCCAATGCTGCCTCTGCTGTCTGTGCCATGGGTTCTGTGCCCCGGTACTCCAATGTCCGCTTCTGCTGCCTCTGCTGTCTGTACCATGGGTTCTGTACCCCAGCAATCCAATGTCCGCTTCTGCTGTGCCATGGGTTCTGTGCCCTGGCAATCCAATGTCTGCAGCTGCTGCCAATGCTGACTGCTGTCTGTGCCATGGGTTCTGTGCCCCAGCAATTCAATGTCCGGTTCTGCTGCCTCTGCTGTGTCATGGGCTCTGTGCCCTGGCAATCCAATGTCTGCTGCTGTTACTGCACGTCAGCCAATGCTCCTCATTCTTGTAGACGGGCATAGCTTGGATGAGTGCACCAGCGGGCGGGGACTGGGTGTCCATGAGATTCATCACTGGCCAAGGCTTGCCCAATTTGCAGAAGAGTTTGTTCAGATCCGGCGACTAGGATGCAAGCCTGCAACCCCTGGCCAAGTAGGGGTTCCAGCCACCAAGCCCTGGCCAGGCCTCTGCTGCTGCTCCGCCAATGCAAGTAATGTAACAAAAGTAATTTCCCTCCCCCCTTCCAATTCATTCTGAGCTAGCCACTGATCCAGTCAGCAGGCATTTCAGAACTCTCCCTCTCCCAGCACTTTGTGTTCCTCCCAATCCATTGCCATCCTCCTCCTATTTCACCCATTTCCACACATTTACCTCCCTAGTTATATTTATTTAGATTAGATTCGATAGATTTAGGTGTTATACCCGGCATCAAGAAGCAGCCACTCCAGTCCCAGGTTCCACCATCAGGGCTCTGGGGCCTACATTACAGGTAGGGAGGGCTGTCATTCCACTTCATCCAGAAGCTGCCACTCTAGTCCCAAGACCCACTGGTAAGGTTCTGGGACCGTCATCCCACAGGGAGCTGTCATTCCATAATATCAAGAAACAGCCAGCCACTCCAGCCCCAGGACCCACCATCAGGGTTCTGGGACCTACGTTACAATCAGGAAGGGCTATCATTCCACTTCATCCAGAAGCTGCCACTTTAGCCCAGGACCCACCTTCGGGGTTCTGGGGCCGTCATTCCCCTCACAGGGAGCTGTCATTCCATCGCATCAAGAAACAGCCAGCCACTCCAGCCCCACGACCCACCATCAGGGTTCTGGGGCCTACATTCTAGGCAGGGAGGGCTGTCATTCAACTTCATCCAGGAGCTGCCACTCTAGTCCCAGGACCCACCATCAGGGTTCTGGGGCCCATATTCCTGGCAGGGAGGGCTGTCCATCCACATCATTCAGAAGCTGCCACTCTAATCCTACGACCCACCGGCAGGGTTCTGGGGCCATCATTCCACTCACAGGGAGCTGTCATTCCATAGTATCAAGAAACAGCCAGCCACTCCAGCCCCAGGACCCACCATCAGACTTTCAGTGGTTGGTGGGTAGGCACTGGAATGAGCCAAGTAAAAACTAGTCATGGAATGCATTTCCCCCTCACCCCCCAGAGCTGGTATTCTAGCCTAAACCATGGGGGGGGGCACTTTCCCTCTCAGGGATCACTTTGAAAATTAATGAGTTCTGTGGGTTGGATAGGAGTGGAGGGTGAAGAGCTTAGGGTGTGTGCTCAGGATGAGGGGAATGAAAAGGAGGGTTGAGATCTTGGATTTATGGATCCATCAATCCCCTGTCCTTGAGTGCACCCACTCATCTCTTCTCTCTCTGCCCCTGAGCTCACTCAGTGCTTGAGAGTAGGTGGGCTTGATTCACGGATCAGATCCAGGAATTGGAAAGCAGACAAATAAAAACTGGCTATGAGCTGGATTTAGTCAATGGGCTCCCCCTCCCTGGCCTCAACCATTGATGCAGGTTGCCAGAAACATAATTTGTAAGGGTTTTAACTGTGAGCCTTAAATCATGTAATGAGTATAGGACATGCACCAATTTGTGAATTCAAATCATGAATTCACTTTAGAATAGACTTTCTAAGAAGACCAGTTCAGGCCTCTTGGGGAGGACACGTCGCATAGCCTCCTCTCAGCAGGCTCAAAAGTGGTTGAATTATGGCCTGTTCTTGAATCGGGACTAATCACATGCCCCTATTGTAGTTCTGCAGGAAGTGTAATTTACTTCAGTTGCTACCATTCATGTGAATGGTTCAAATCAGAAGAAATGGGCTTTATGTTTAAGGTTTGAATCTGACAGTAACAAAGAGTAGTTAATTGCACCTTTTGAAAAGATGTAACACTTTTCCTTCAAGCCCTTTATATATGCCTTGATAATATTTGTACATGCATCCCTAATCGCCCTAGCTCTCCGTTGAGACATATTGGGTATTTTTACATGTGCCTTATAGCTCCTGGACTTCAAATCCAGGGTTTGGTAAACTTTTGCACAGGGGGTGCAATCCTAGGGGCCACTTTCACCAGCCCATACTTGCACCACCAGTAGCGAATGCACTTGCTCAGGCGTACATGCACCCTGAGCACGCAGCAAGCCACACAGGGCAATGGCACCTCCCCTCTGATGCAGCCCCCGAGCCCACACACACTACAGCCCTGGAGATGGAGCAGACACAGCTCCTACTCTCTTCCGGGTTATGGTGGGGGGCGCTCGGGGGTGTGTGTGCATAAGAGGGGGTGTGCCATTGCCCCAGGCAGCTTGCTACGCGCGGACATGCACGCCTGAGCAAGTACCACCCAGTTGTATTGTGCACCCGCCGCCAGCGGTAAACCGGCAGTGGGATTGCACCCAGGGAGTTTAGACGTGCCCTGCCCCCTCCTGGAAGTTGCTGGGTGCCATAGTAAACAGCGGCGCCCAGCGACTTCTGCATCTTTCATCACCTGGACTTGTAAGTCCTCCCCTACCAGGGACTTACAAGTCTCGGTCATGATCGGTGTGTGTAAAAACACCCATTGAGAAACTGGCCAGTTATACATCAACTGACCTTTTTTCTGCATGGGAATATTCTTAAGAACATAACAGAAGTAGTGCCGTACTGGGTCAGACCAATGGTCCATCAAGCCCAGCATCCTGTCTCCAACAATGGCCAATCTCGGTCTCTTGGGAGAAGTACCCAGCAGGTCACAATGGGCAATCCATTCCCTGTTGTTCCAGCCCCCAACAGTAAGAGTTTACAGCCCCAAAACCTACTTGGCTTATAGCCGTTAATGGACCTATCCTCCAAGAACTTATCCAATCCCTTTTAAAAACTAGCTACACTACTGGCTTTGACCACTTCCTTTGGCAGTAAATTCCACAAGATAATTTTGCGTTGAGTGAAAAAAAATACTGTCTCTTATTTGTTTTAAATTTGCTGCCTGTTAATTTCAGGGAGTGTTCCCTTGTTCTAGTACTGTCAGAGGCCATTGTAAATGGACTGCAGTGGGTGGTGGGGATGGGTGTGCAGTTGCGGTGGGTGAAGGTGGGTGTGCGCCCATTCTCAGGGGCACACGCCAGTCTCCACCCATGGAGCAGCAGGCATTGGAGCCCATGTCTCTGTGTGTGGGTGATGGGTGGAGATGGGTGTAGCGCAGGAGTGCGCATGCACCCCCACCCATCCCCCATGGCATTCACACGGGTGCCTCCACCCACTGCCATGCAGTGGAACTGTGTGGCGATGGGTGGAAGTGTCTCATGTGAAAAGGGCCAGGGAGGGTAAATAACCGCTCCCTATTTACGTGTCCCACACCACCCATGATTTTATAAACTTCTGTCCTATCCACCCTGTCATCTCTTCTCCAAGCTGAAGATCCCCAACCTATAAAGCCCCTCTTCATAGGGGAGCCGTTCCATATGCTTGATTACTTTAGTTGCCCTTCTCTGTACCTTTTCTAGATCTACTATGTCTCTTTTGAGATGGGTCGACCAGAACTGCACACGATATTCCAGGTGCAGTCGTATCACTTTATTTATTTATTTATTTATATACATTTATTAGTTGCCCCCCATGCCAATGGCATCCCGGGGTGATGTACAATTCAATAAAAAAAATTAAACATTTTTTTTTTAAAATCCAACAATTTAAAACCAAAACAGGGTCAGGAAATAAATAAAAATGAAAAGGGAAGGGAAGAGCTAAAATTCTAGCCCCTGTCCCCAAAGGCCTCGGCAAACAGCCAGGTTTTACAAGCCCGCCGAAATATCAAAAGGCTTGGGGCCAGGCGAGCTTCCTCCAGGAGGGAGTTCCAAAGACGCAGCCCGGCTACCAAGAATGCCTTCTACATTGTGGCCCCCCACTTAACACGGAGGACCTCCAAGAAGACAACCCTGGCAGACCAAAGGAGCCACTCTGGGACACGGAGGCCGAGGTGGTCCCTGAGGTACGAGGGACCCAGACCGTGAAGCGCTTTATAGATCAATACCAATACCTTGAACCTGGATCAGCACGCTATTGGCAGCCAATGCAGAGTCCAGAGCACAGGTGTTATATGCTCCCAATGAACTGTCCCCGTCCGGAGCCAGGCCACCACATTCTGCACTAGCTGCAGCCTCCGGACCAGGAACAAGGGCAGCCTCATGTAGAGCGTGTTACAGTAGGCCAGTTTCGAGGTGACAAAGGCATGGATGAGGGAGGCCAGGTCCGGCCTGGAGACATACGGATGCAGCCTCTGCACTAGATACAACTGACAGAAGGCGGCCTTCATCACCACCTCCACCTGTCGATCCAGGTGGCAATAGAGTCCAACACCACCCCCAGACTCCGAACCTGCTGAGCTATCGGAGGGCGAACCCCCGCTATCAGAGGGGTCAACACCTCCCTCACCCTCCCCACCACCATCACCTCTCTCTTATCGGGGTTGAGCTTCAGTCTGCTCTGCCGCATCCACTCCGCCACGACCTCCAAACACTGGGATAGCAATGAGACAGCAGGGTCTGGGTCAACTGAAAAAGAGAGGTACAGCTGAGTATCATCAGCATATTGGTGACATTGCACCCCAAACCCTAACACGATCTCCCCCAAGGACTGCATATATACATTAAATAATAATGGAGACAAGATGGAACCCTGCAGAATGCCGCAGAACAAGGCATGGGGGCAAGATGTTTCAGCCCCCAACACCACCCACTGACTTCTCCCCGAGAGGAATGAGCGGAACATTTTAAGAACAGTTCCGTCCAGACCCCCCAGGTCTTGCAGCCGTCTCAACAGCAGCCCATGGTCCACAGTATCAAAAGCATCAGAGAGACCTAGCAGGATAAGAAATGTAGAACATCCTGCATCCATCTCCCAGCAGAGATCGTCGACCAAGACCACCAACGCTGTCTCAGTGCCATAGCTGGGACGGAACCCAGATTGAAAAGGGTCTAGGAAACTGATGCCATCTAGATGTGCCCAGAGCTGGATCACCACCGCCCACTCAATAACCTTCCCTAGAAAGGGAAGGTTAGAGACAGGTTGGTAACTGGCGAGTCTGTCCACATCTAATGATGGTTTCTTCAGCAGGGGGCGCATCATAGCCTCCTTCAGGCTGGGTGACACCCTCCCCTGCCGCAGGGACGCATTAACCACTCTTGCCAGCACTGCCTCCAATGTTTCCCTGGAGGCTTTCACCAACCAGGACGGGCATGGATCAAGTTCACAACTGGTGGCTCTCACAGACCCCAGGACATCCATCGCATCGGCTGTGTGTCACTTCCTGAAACTCCTCCCACAAAGTTGGACCAGACAGGGCCTCTGTAACCTCATGCTCACCACCAACTGCCCCCAACCCAGTGTCAAAGTCACTCTGAATCTGAGCGATCTTGTCTGCAAAGTAGATGGCAAACTCCTCACAGCAGGAGTGGGACAAGTGCCTATCCAGGCGGAGGGAGGCCAGACTGACCAGCCCCCATACCACCAGGAACAGTTCCACCAGGC
>QEPC01010335.1:4980439-4996503 GCA_003113815.1 Sphenodon punctatus | reverse complement strand
AAATCCAGGCTGGGCAGGGTGGGTGGGGGGGTGTCCCCCCTTCCACCCGCACAGCCTGGGAGGGGGAGGAATTTTTTTATTCCATTGATTTCAATGGGGACAGTGCCCCATTGAAATCAATGGAATAAATCCAGTACCGGTATACCGGATTTAATCCAGGAATCTGATTTTTTGAAAACTGGTATCCGGTAAATCCGGTAGCCGGTAATTGCCCTGGGGCCCCACCTCTATCCCCTACAGGAAAGAGAGTGGTATTCAGCACCCAAAAAGGGATTGTCCCTTCCAAATAGGGAGTGCTAGAAGGTGTGCACCCACAGAAGGCTCAGGTGGCCTGCAAGACCTCACCCTTTCACAGTGGCCCGTCCTGATGCCTCAGCCAGATAAGCTCTGCTCTTTCCACCTCCAATGACTTCCAACCCAGTCATTTGCTCGTCCTCACCCTAGGCACTGAAAATTCTAAGACCATCCCTGCCTCCGCTGGGAAAAATGAGCTGCTCTTACTGAGCCAATTAGCCACTAGTGGCATCCCTTAAGTACCTTGCTAGAAAGGCCATACCTTGTAACAACCTACTGTGGTTCCATTTAGGGCCTGACTCTGCAAGGACTTACAGGAGTCCATTACAACAATTATCATTCTGCAAAGTACAGAGAGGCTGGGAAAGAGAAGCAGTGGCAGCAGCAACACTTCTGCTTCCCCTCTCCCCCCCCTCATTTTGTTGACTTTTTAATGAATGGAATTTGAGTAGGCTTGTTAAACAGGATTTCAGTACAGAATGAAACTGGGAATGAGCCCAGAAGGTGCTATCCTGAAGCTGAACGGCCAGTGTGGGGCACTAATTGGAAAACAGAAAGGTTGGATTTGGAGCAGACATCAGTTTGGAGAGAAACAACTAAATTAACCCAAAGTGTTTGCTGTCTGGGAAGAGGCGTTTATTGTGCAGTAAGGAGAAAACCACTGGTAAATCACATCAAACTGCCATTTCCTTGCCCATTATAAAATAATGAGGTACATTTTACCTAGCTGTGGAATGATCTTCTGTATGAAGATATTCAAAATGAAAGCCTCTTTTGGCAGACATGCAATCCTCCCCTTCTGCTGAATTTTATGTATAATTCTGAATCTGAATATCTAATTTCATTATCTGTGATTGTTTCTTTCAGCTTTCTGTAGTTGCATGCTTGGGCTTCCATGATTTCATCTGTGAGCATGGGACATTATCCACTTATTGGAAAATGACACCCATTGTACTTTAGTTTAGAATTTTTTTTTAAAATGTCATAATTTGGCCCTTCAAAACCAGGCAGAATCTTTGCTAGTTATAGGTTCTTCACTGGAAAATCAAAGGAAATGTTAAGAGCCAAACTGCATCCTTAGTATTGTAAGGACTTTGGTGCAGAAATGTAGCAGGTAAGTGGGAGCATTCTGTTTGAACAGGGCATAATATTTTAGGAAGCTCGTGTGGAAAATGTCTTATAGATCTTAGCCTATTAGGGTCTACAGAATGTACACTAAAAATCAGTATAATGTAACTAAACGGTATAGGATGTCTGACCAGTTCTGCTCAGTTCTACAGAATGGTGCCCATTCTCCATTCTTCTCTGTGGGGCTTTTCCATAAAAGACTGCTAGGAAACTTTACAGTGTTGTGCTAATGAAAAAGGTAGCAATATATACTCTCCTTGGATGGTAGCTGAAGTCTGCACAGAAAAGGATAGCTGGCCCTTTACCATGTTACCTTGATTCTATGAAGCAAGGCAAGGCATGCTAACTGCCATCAATTGTGCTGAGTAAATGTTAGTACTAGTGTTCTCGCTACATTTTAAACTTGAAACTTAAAATTCTCCAGGCAGTGACATGACATAACTCATTAGTTTCAGTGGCTAGAAGGACTCTGCAGGACAGGATGAGCAGAAAAGCTACTGGCTCACTCTTGCCTACAGTGAGTTAAATGTCCATTCCATACCAGACATGTTAGAATTTACTTTGAACCCAGGCTTGACCTTACCAAAAAGGTATCTTTAAGTGGGTGGCAAATTTACAGGTGAAGAAGAAAGCATTTACCATCCTCATAAATTGGCCTTTTGTCCAGAAGTGGAGCTACAGAGCGCTTGCAAGGCAGGTGGAGTGTGTGGGATTGTCCCTGCTCAACAGCTGATCAGTGACCTCTCTAATAACCAGCCTTCCTGTAAGGAAGCCAGAGTGTGTGCTCCCTCCTCTGAGTGTGTTGGAGATGGAGAGTGTTCTTTATTATCAGTTCAAAAATTCTAAACTAAAATACAATGGGGGTAATTTTTATTCTTGTAAGCCGCCCCGGGCAGGAGGAGCGGGGTACTACGTTTGATAGATAAATAAATAAAATAAATATAAGAGCCGATCAGTGAGGAAGCCTTCCCAGCCGATTAGCTCTTGATCAGAGAACCTCCTGCAATTCCTGAGGTTTTCTGTGCCTCCACCCATATGCTGCAGGTTCTCTGTACCTTCACTAATGAGAGGAATTCAGCAGTTTGATATTTTGTTTAGGGTGGCAAAATGCATAAAGCTGACTCTGCTCTAGCCCCTTCTTTGCAAACCGATTCAAGCTCAAATAATCCCTTCTCTTCATTTTCTATATATTGTACATAACCGACATGTACCTGATGCCTTCTATTATTTCCATAGCTATTTCACCACCTCAGCTGACTGGCAGAGAACCCCCTGGGCTGAAATTTACACTGGGAGTGATGATGGTGCTTCTGTTTGCTGCCAATCTTGAGGAACCCCTTGGTGATGTCTCCCCAAAAGCTGTCCCACTTAGGGTTGCCGCCTATGCAAATGTTTAAGGAAAAGGAACACTTATGAAAAATACATATTACAGGGCCTGCACTGGTGCCTAAAGCACTTACTTTTCATAAGTTTTCCTTAAAACCTTGCATCGGCGACAACCCTAGTCAGTGTGTACACCCTGTCCAATGGGCAGGCTGGTCTTACCCTTGATTATTCCCAAAGGATTCTAGTTTCTCTCTCTTTTCACTAACATTCCAGAATCTTCCATACTAAGCAATAAGTCACAAAGAAAACTCATGAAATGCAATTTTGCCTTGTCCACAGCAGCTCTTGTTTCCAAGAGAACAGTGTTGTTTTCCTCTGTGCATCTCTGACATTCTCTTTGCTGTTTGAAACTTTCACTGGAAACGAAGACTTGAGATTTGTACCATCCAAGTAATGTTCTTGGTAATCTTCAGTACTACATTGAGAATTGTCAAGTGCATAAGATAGGCAGAGGCAAAGCACAGGGGTCATTGTTGTCTGTATGTGGGTTGGCTTTGCAATAAGATTAAAATTCATACAAAGACAAGAACGAGGTACTTAAAATGTTCCAGTGATTTTAAATTGCCTGCCTAATACACATCCTTATTACAGCTTTTCTTGCCATCTATGCACTTACTGACCTTTGTTCAGTCTCACATGTATCTTGTGAAGCCAGTGGATGCTCTAGTTTCTGATCAGGAAATACTCAGTCCTTGAAGTACTAATAAATCTAACACCATGACCAAGAATCTATAGAGTAATGTAAATAAATTAAAATTGTCAAATCTATTTTGTAACATGGGAACTAAGAACCTGCCATCAGAATTTCAGATGAAAGGTTAACAGGAAGGGACCATTTATTTTGAAAATGTAGCTGGTAGATGAAAGTAGAGTTTGTAAAAACAATTTGAGATGTCCCCTAAGGGAGGTGCCAGTAAGACCTGGATACTTATATAACCCAGATTTCACAATGAAATAATCATTAAAAACATTGACCCTAAAACTCTCCTGATGGGGATGAAAAAAATAACAGCTGACAAAACGTGGTTTCTTTTGATCACATGCAATAGCTACTCATAAGTCTTACTAATAAATATGTAAATAGAATGTCAGCTGAGGTTGTTCAGCAGCCCATTCACACCCCAAACAAGAATGAGAATACGGTTAAATTTTGCAGTCTCCCCAAATAAGCTATGAAACAATTGTGATCCCTTGTTGCCCTCTCTCCCATACTTCCCAGTGGTTTCCACACCAAAATCAATAGATTGATCCATCACAGAAAATTATTGTACACTCATGTACAGTTGTACACCAAACCTTAACTCTACCAACAAAAACCATGTAAGAACTGTAAGATAGCAGTAAGGCAGATGGCAGAGTTATAGTTATGGGTTCAGTATGCAGGTTAGCCTGTTTTTAGTATGCAGGTTCTTGTTTTGCCGCTTAGCTAAAAATTCCGAGCTTCTCCCCACTTCTCTCCTGCAGGAGCTAGAATAATGCAGACAGGGAAGAATAATGCAGACAGGGAGTCAAGCTGAGAGGCTTAAGTAAAAATCTATAGATTCTTGGTTTAGGCTATAAGTACCTCCCCCCACAACGTCCCTGTTTTGGCCATTGCAGGAAAAGACGTGTGCACACAGGCAATAGGTGCAACCTGAGGAAGAGGAATTTGTGTGGGATCTTAATGTGATAGAAGAATGAGTGTTGAGGACAGGATATCTGAGAAAGAGAATGCAGGAGACCCCAGTTTATCCACTGCAGAAAGGAGTGTGTGATTACGGAGAGTCATGCCGCTTTTATACGAGGCACTGAAAAGTGCCTCCTGAGTCCCGCGTTTAGAGAAAAGTCATGCAGGGAGTGTTTACATGCTCCCCGTGCTGCTGGAAGTGACGTGCTCCCCATTGTTGGCAGTGCGGGGAGCATGTAAACACTCCCCGCGCGACTTTTCTCTAAACGCGGGACTCAGGAGGCGCTTTTCAGCACCTCGTATAAAAGCCGCCTTAGAGATCAAAGAATAGGGATTCCTTCAGTTTCACTACTTAACTACTCCTGTAATCTTCATTGTGCAGCAAGGTAATTGGCCAGAGACAGCAATTAAATGGATAGATTCCAGTAAGTAGAAAAGCAGGAAAAGCATATTTAAGGGCAATTTCTAGTCTGATCAATTTCTAAACATTGTGGTAAATTTATGGAGGTATGCATCTACTTACTGGCAAGGCAAACTTGGAGGTGCTCCATCTCAGAAATTTCTGAAGAAGTTTGGCTTTAAAAAAAAATTAGAATTTGTATAAAAAATTAAAGTTTCATCTGCATCATGTGTGTACACTTTCAGTTTCTCCATATATTGTCCCTCTTCACACAGACACTCTTAACAAAATGGGTATTACATTTTTTTACACATGTTGCAGGGCACCCATAGAGCACACCTGCAGCCCTGCAACATGTACAATAAAATGTAAGACCCATTTTATCAGTGTTAGAGTGTCTGTGTGAAAAGGGCCTATCCATGGTTCTAAAACTACAAAACTTTCTCCAATTTAACTGAGACTTTTGCTGTAACCCTAATTGTGGGAAGGGATGCTGGCAGAGATAAATTCAGGAAGGCACTGGGAGTCTGAGAGCCTCTTCACCATGCCCCTTTCTGAGCATCGCAACATGATTATGCTTGGAAAAGACATGGTTACACCAGAAACGGGCAGAAACCATCTTCGTCGCACCCCTTTCCAATATGGCCATGCCCCTGAGTGTCATCTTGTCAGAATGCTCAGAAGGGGGGGGGGGTGGTCACATCAGAAAGAAGCAAGGAAGTCCCTTTGTCTCTACCCATTTCCAATGTAGTCCAGTCCCCTGCCTGAAGGGCTAGAAGTGGTGGGGCCAGGCGAGAGTTCTTGCACCTTCTTCCCAGTGCCTATTACTATGGGTGTTAACAAATGTGATGGTGGCCTGCTGAGGCCCAATTAAGCCCATGATCCACCAGCAAGTTTGTTGTTGCTGGTGGTATATGCAACATCCATAAGTTAATGCCTGCTGTATTAAGAATAGTAATTGACTATAGAGCCAACAGAGATGCGCTGCTAAGATTATGTGTACATGGAAGGGAGATGGGGTTTTACAGTTGAATTCCTTTGTGTAACCACTCCTTCTTCCCTTCTCTCTCATAGTCTCAGTCTCCATTTTGTCTTCATACTAGCTAGATGTAACTAAGGATCTGTGCCTGGAAAGCATAAGTAAAGTTCTGTTTTTTAAACCTTCAGCTGCATTTGCCCTTACTGATTGCGAATCAGTTATTACTCTGCAACAGGTTATGGGCCCAGACCTCGTCAGAACATCCCAGAACAACCCTAAAGACTGGAAGTGAGCTGAAAGGAAAATATGCCCAAAGGAAACTCCCAGAGGAGACCTACTAACAGTAAGTGAGCAGCAGAACCAGAATCCCAATCTGAGGGGAGGGAAGCAAGCATGGCCAGCAGCTCTGAATTAAAGCTTTCAGTCTGCAAGCTGAATAACACAAACTACCAGTTCTGGTAATTCAAAATAGAAATGCTCCTATCCAAAGATGACCAGTGGGAGGAGATCACCACAGACAGACCTGCAGCAAACCATGAGGTATAGGACAGAAAGAACAGACAGGCAAAGGCAACCATAATCCTGCTAGTAGAAGATGACCAGTTAATCCACATAAGAGGGGAGGCTATAGAAAATGGCATGTGGAATGCACTGCAGAAGCTGCATGGAAGGGCCAGCTTGAACAGTAAGCTGTTTCTCCTAAGGAAACTGTACCAGATGAGACTTGATAAAGGAAAGGAGATGCAGGATCACATAAATTCAATGCTGGAAGTGGTAGCACAACTGAGAGGCATCGGTGAAGAGATAAAAGACAACCATATGACAGCCTTACTTCTCTGCAGCCTGCCTGAATCATACAGTGCCCTCAAACGCCCTAGAGACAAGGCCTGAGACAGAACTAACACTGGAATTTGTAAAAGGGAGACTCATGGATGAATTCCAGCGCAGGAAAGAAATCATGCAAGACAATCAGGAACAGGATAATGAAACTGCCCTGAGAATTGCAGATAACAGATTGCAAAAGAAGGAAACAAGGGCATGTTTTCGGTGCAAGAAAGAAGGACACCTAAAGAAAGACTGCTCCTTATGGAAGGCAGAACAACAAAAGCGATCTCCACAAATGCCTAAGCAAAGGGCCAAGGCTACAATCAGTGGCACAACCACAGAACAGTGGAAAAGATGTTTTAGAGCAACAAAGGCCAACTCATCACAGGACTGGCGTGTCGACTCTGGAGCCACGAGTCACATGACCAGCGACAAGAGCTTTTTCATGGTACTGGACCCAAGCAACAAAGAAGAGATATACCTCGCTGATGGAAGCAGCATCACTGCAGAAGGTATTGGCGAAGGAATTCTAAGTTGCAACAAGCCACATGGAGGCACACTAGCAATACCAGTAAAGGATGTGCTGTAAGTACCTGGCTTAGAGGGAGGACTCCTATCCATTAAATGCCTAACAGAGAAAGGGCTCACCGTAAAGTTCCGGGGTAATGAATGCACAATCCAGAAGGGGACAAGGGTCCTAGCCAGAGCCTATGCAGATGAGTACCTGTATCGCTTGAGTGCAACCAAGGAACAAGCAAAACTCACTGCACATGAGCAACACAAGGACTGCATTCATCTGTGGCATCGACGCCTGGGTCACAGGCACCCAGAAAGTATAAAGGAACTGCAAAGACAGCAGCTGACAAAAGACCTGATAGTAACAGCATGTCCCTTGACCATGAGATGTGAATGCTGTATCAAAGCTAAAGCCACCAGAGCAACGCTCCCCAAGGCAAGCCAGACAAGAACCTCCAAGCCACTTGACCTCATACACAGCGATGTGTGCGGCCCCATGAAAGTACCCACACCTGGAGGGAACAGATACATAATGACATTCATAGACGACTACTCAAGATACACAGTCACATACCTCATGAAGCATAAGGATGAAGTACTGGAAAAACTAAAGGACTACATAACCATGACAAGCAACAGATTCCAACGTAAGCCGCTCGTACTTCGAACCGACAACGGAGGCGAATACACAGGAAAGAGAGTTGAAGACTTCCTGAGAGCCCACGGGATAGAGCACCAGAAGACGGTACCATACACGCCCGAGCAAAATGGGGTAGCTGAAAGAAAGAACAGAACCTTAACAGAAATGATCAGGTGCATGTTGACGGACTCTGGACTGCCAGAAAAATATTGGGGCGAGGCAGTAGTTACGGCGACATATCTACAGAACCGACTCTACTCAAGAACAGCAAGTAAAACTCCATATGAACTCTGGTATGGAGAGAAGCCTAGTGTGGGACACATCAAAGTGTTTGGATGCAAGGCATACGTGTACATTCCGGAAGAGAAACGCACCAAACTACAAAACCGAGCTGTGGAAGGGATTCTTGTTGGATACAGCGAACACTCCAAAGGATACAGAATCCTCAACCCACACACAGACAAAGTAACTATCAGCAACAGCGTGACTTTCGAAGAAAACCCAAGCAACAGTGTAATGTCCTTACAAGAATCAGGAGAAGAAGCATGTCCTGAATCAGGAGGAGAAGAGCGTCCTGAACAAACAGTTGAAATCAGCACAAGCTCAACTGAGATGCAGGAACAAACCCAATCACCTGCAGATGTTGAAATCAGAAGATCTACCAGGGAAAATAAAGGCAAACCACTCACCCGCCTGTCCTACAAAGCAAGTACTGACAGACTGTCTGAGCCATCAACATGGGAAGATGTTTTACAAATGTCAGAAGGGGAACACAACAAATGGACAAAGGCAGCTACAGAAGACATGGTAGCAGATGCCCTGACAAAACCTTTAGCAGGAGAGCGCCACTGAAAGCTACTAAGTAAAATGGATTTAGTAGGTTAACTTCTGTCTGTTGAGAAGGGGTGTTGGTATATGCAACATCCATAAGTTAATGCCTGCTGTATTAAGAACAGTAATTGACTATAGAGCCATCAGATGGCACTGCTAAGTTTATGTGTACATGGAAGGGAGATGGGGTTTTACAGTTGAATTCCTTTGTGTAGCCACTCCTTCTTCCCTTCTCTCTCATTGTCTCAGTCTCCATTTTGTCTTCATACTAGCTAGATGTAACTAAGGATCTGTGCCTGGAAAGCTTAAGTAAAGTTCTGTTTTTTAAACCTTCAGCTGCATTTGTCCTTACTGATTGCGAATCAGTTATTACTCTGCAACAGTTGCACTGCCAGACGTTGACCCAGGATTGCTCCTGGGCGTGCCAGCTGTGAGCCCAAGCTGTGATCCTGGAGACATCCGGGATCATACCCTGGGCTAGGGTCCGCCAAACTGGACCAGAGCAGAATAGCTACAGTGGGCTACTTACCTGTGGTGTAGTCCGCTGTGGCCTGGTCTGGTTCAGGTCCACCATGGCCAGCTTTCGTGACAACCGTTGTAGGCTGCTATGGCTACCAGTCATGGTGGGTGGCAGAGGCACTGGGCTCAGCATGGGGGCCGGGCTCAGCATGGGGGCCAGACCAGGTGGCCATGCATTCGTGTAGCTCCTCAGCAGCCCAGCTGGAGGAACGTTTGTTCTGTGGCTAGACCTGATTGGGACTGTGTTGGCGGCATGTTCCTGAGCAAGGTTGGGTCGAGCCACCTCCCTCCTGGTGTCACATGTGGCAACACCCTAAGGGTACATAATCATGAACATTCAGGATTCAGCCCACAGTCCCAGCACATTGCGGACCTAAAACATCTTCCATTAAAGTCAATGTGAGCCTTTTCATCCAAATTTATAAGGGCAGTCATCTTTGATAGTGTTAAGATTACCTTATTATTTGTGTACTAAGTGTACTTAGCAGAGGCATGAGCTAAGATCTGTATATCTTATAAGTGATATAAGTTTTAATATGTAAGAATGTGAAATTATAACCGTCATGTCAACTGAAACTAACCAACCCATGAGACCAATGTCAATAAAAAATATTGGGGTTAAACTAGTAATGTAAAGGTTATGAAGAAAGTCAAAATCTGTATATATTTCAGTAAGCTGGGTATCAAAAGAATCTGGCAGAGAGAATTTAACTGCTTATTCTGGACGACAAGAAAAATTAATTGACAATGAATTCGCCTATGCTAATAACATTTTCCTGACTGTGGACCACAGGAAGGAAAACTACAAGGGGTTATCAGAAACACAAGTCAGAAAATCCATTATCTCTTAGACTTAAAAGAGATCAAAGATTTGGGGATTTTAAATATAAGGATCAGAAAAAGCCTTTAAACTGTTCAATTACAGAGAGGGGGGGAGGGTCCCAACTTCCATCTGAATTAAGGAGTTGAAAGGCCAAAGTGAAACCAATGCTTGCTTTTATATTTCCTTCTGTAGCAACATACACTTCACTGTATCATGTTATGTATGTATAAACCTAATCTTTATAGAGATCATTCTTTTACTGGGTGTCATTAATCTGTTGATCTCAGATGTCAGAACACCAGGGTGAACTTTTGTCTAGAGATAGGAGCAAGCCTCTGAAAAATTCTTTCACAGGAGCCCAAAATGGATGGCTTTGGTGTGACGCACATATTTGACTACTGTGTGCTCCTGCAAGGGAGACACTTTGGCTGCTTTTAGATGGAGAGGAGCTCCATGGTGCAGAGGATGCCATGGTGCAACCCACCCCACCCCACCCCCCAGTGTAGTTTCGGGGGCAGGCTACAGGCAGCTTCTGCATCTTTCTGTTTACACCCATACTCATGTATGTAGAGATAAGAGTTTCATCTAAGAGAGAGCAGTCCATAAGGAAACCGAATCATGGCCATATTCATGGGAGTAACTTTGGGCTAAAATTTGAAGGTGATAGTGAAGCACATAAGCTCCACCCCCATAACTCTAGAATTGTGGGAGAAGGAAATGTACTATGGATGTGTCCCTCACATCCCCCGTTAGGTGCATTAACATTCCCTGTGACAGGTATCTTTCTGCTTCCTTTACCTGTGTTCAGAGATCAGTGTTTTTTCCAGGCATCAATTCTGCAGCACAGTGCAAAGCTGCTGTAAGGTTTCTTTTATGAGGTAATTTGTTTCCAAGCAAACACACCAAGCTTTTCACAGAGCATTGTTTAAAAGAAATTGACTGAACGCAAATGTTCCTGAAGCATAAAGACTAACCTGTTTTCAGCCTATGGTATCGGCATAGGAGAGGGACAACATGTTCTCTCATATTATTAACGTAACTGTTTCTTGTGGCTAGAGATTCAGTCAATTGCTAATTTTACAGAAAAGCTCTATAATATTTAATATGGGGTAAACCAATAGCAGTTACTTGAAAGGAGAGAAGCTAATTAAGATTATACCATTTGAATCCCTTGATCCAATCTATAAAAATTTGTGAGTAGGGCAAAAAATCTCCACTAACTCTTACAGGATGATTTAAAAACCCTGTGAAAAGGATAATATTGCTTGTTAAATTCCCTAGACTTTTTTTTTTTTTTTTTTAGGGTTCTCTGAGTTTTTTATATTGATTCTCATGAGTTAGGGGACCAAAATGAAACACAAAACACTAGGTTTCTCTGTGGCCATTCTTAGGGCATTTTCAGACATGACACTAGCCCCAGTTTAACCACACTTGAACATTTCTTATACATGTTGCAGGGCTCTATTGGTGCCCTATGCAGCCCTGCAACATGCATAAGAAATGTTTGTGTGGTTAAACTGGGGTTAGCGTCATGTCTGAAAACACCCTTGATCTCCTAAATAGGGGGCAACTGAAAGGCTTGATTTTTATTATCGCATGCAGTATGGAAAACCAAGTGAGCTGATTGTTGATGGTCAAGTCAAAGGTCCAGTGATCACCCATTGTGCGAGGGGTAATGGAGCTGCGGGTGACAGCTGGCAGAGGCACTGACCACTGATGCCCACCGGCTGTTAGAACTCGGGCTGCACCCAGAGACTCGGGTAACCCTGCTACTACAGCCAAGGAAGGGTGGCAGCACACCAAAGGGGGTCACTACCAGCTGCCATGAAGAAACAGAACATACAGGTAATGGTACAAAGGGCCCCAGAACTTGGAAGCGGGGTCCCTGAGAGAGGGCTGTCGTAAATCATAGGACAGCCACAAGGTGGGATGGAGGAGAGGGATGGGATGGCACCCTGTAGAGCCCCAGCTGCCACCACGGAGGGGATAGAGCGGTGTAAGATTGCCTGGATGACAAGTGACAGTGTCAGATGTGTCACACCATCACCATTCCATCTCCCCCCCAACAGGTGATGAGAATGGTGATGGAATACCAGAGGACCCAGTGAGATGACAACCCTGCAGCCTAACACCTCTCTATCCCCTCCAAGACAAGTCATGGGGATCTGTAGGGTGCCATACCATACCTGCACAGTGCGGATGGAATGGTCTGAGGGAGCACAGGCACACCACCAGGACCATCTGAGCACCAGTACCAGGGATACGACATCATGGTTTAACAAGATGTCCGGTGCACAAGGTAGTAGGGTGCAGCAATGGAGAACCCTACCATGACGGAGGGAATCGGGGACCCACCCCGGCACCACACCTGTTTACAGACCATGGGGGCGGGGGTACCCAAGACAACTAGCAAACACAACAGAGGAAGGTACTGGGATAGAATGCACAATGTATTGATGCAAGGTTAACAGTGATACAGGACAGTTGGAAGGGGCCTTCGATAGGCAACGGTCAGTTTTCAGCCAGTTGGGTAATTACGCGCCTGCATAGGGCATCTCGGTTCTCCTCCGATATCCACCTGAAGGCCCCACCCTGAACATGCTGGCACAGGGCTCATTCTCTGTACAGGAATGGGATTGTCCAAGGCAGCCCCATGAGTCTCACAAATGTTATTGAGTACACAGGCCACCAGGATGAGGATGGGAGTGTGCTAGAGGTCAAACTGGCTCCGGTTCAGAAAGAGGTGCCACCACATCTTGAGCAGGGCGAATGTCTTCTCCACCATGCACCTCACAGAGGCCAGGTGCTCGTTGAAGAGCACCCAGTTGGGGGTGCAGGCAACGGGATAGGACCTCATCAGCCATGGGGTCAGAGGGTAGGTGGGATCACCTATAACAGGAGCCATGGAAACACCTTCAGTAATCCTGAACGGATTCGGGGCTGTCTCCCCATCGAACATCCTGGCATAGAAGGGGGAAGAGTGCAGGATACAAGCATCGTGGCTCCTCCCCAAGTGGCCTGTGTACACATCAGTGAACAGACAACAGCAGTCCACAACTGCCTGCAGGATCACAGAGAACACTTACTTACTGTTGAGATAGTCAGTCTTACCCTTGGGAGGGTGGAAGATTGAGATGTGCATGCTGTCGATAGTACCAGTGCAATGTGGAAAGCACATTGCCTCAAAGTCTCAGATCACCACCTCTGGATGCCATAGCTGGTTGACCCACTCCAGGAGCAGCTCGACAGTGAGGTCGCATACATCATGGAGTGCCCTGTTCAGGGTCACGGCCCTCACACCGAACTACAGTGCGACACTCCAGCAGGAATTGGGGTTTGCCAGGTGCCATACTGCCATTGCCACTTACATCCCAGGGGGTTATGGGTACCACATGTTGGTAACGTTCCTCTGAAGGTCATTATCAATTTTAATTTATATCCCGCCTTTCCCATTACAAATGGCTAGAGGCGGCTCACAACACAGAATATTACAATATATAATATACATAAATAAATAAATTAAACATCAATAGCAGCAATAACAATAACAACCCCCCAACTGACGCAAGATTACATACGCAGTGCAATCCTATCCACCCCTCAGGTTAGTTACAAATTATACCTCTCCATCTTTTTACATAACCTAACTACTTCCTTAATCCCCCCCCTGCTGCCACCAGGGTGGGACCCTTCATCTACTCTCCTGCTCTCAGGTGGGGGGCAAGGATCTCTCAAAACTGGCTCAGCAGGGAGCGGGTCATCCGGAAGTGGTCGGTCCATTCCTCCTCAGTCCAGGTCGCCAGTATGTTCTCCCACCGGTCATTGCTCCGTGACCGCATCCAACCCAGCCAAAACATGGGTAGGGTCACCCAATGGCCATAAACATTCAGGGGAAACCTGAAGAGGATGAGGCGGATGTGCTGCAATGCTGCCGTCTCTGCAATCGCTTGGCGCCTGGCCTTGAACCTCCATGCCCATCACACTGTTGCCACACGGCTCAGGTCGGTTGCCCTCCTGCAGCGTGGCCCATGGGTATACCAGCGGGTGGCTGGGAGCAGGAGGTTGGCCCATTGCTCATACAACTTTGACAGGAGACCAAATCATGTGGCCAGGATGGCAATTAGGGCAGCTCACACTTGCAGGATGCCTACAACGGGCATTTTGCTCCAACCACCATGACCACTTCCCATCAACTGAGCACCACCCCCAGTGACCACCCACCAGTCTCCAACCCGCCAACACACCCTGTGCACAGGTACCCTGAGCCAGCTAGCCACCCAGTGATCGCACCCCTCGCACACACCCTATCACCCACAAGCAGCACACCTTGCAATGAACACCCCTCCCTCACATGCCCCACAGTGTCACATCCCTCTATCACCCTCTGCACACACTCCAGGCCATGCAGTCCAAACACTTGCCAATGCTCTGCACTACCCCAACACACTAGCCACACGTGCACCCCGAACGCACCCCCGATCACTGTCACACAGCTTTATCACCTGCTCCACATGCCCCCAAATCGAGCTCTCCACTCCCTCTATCACTCTCTGAACTCTCTCCACTCCACAACCAACAACAACATGCAACACCCGTGCAGGTGAGCCAGCTCCCATATTTTTTATTTATTTATTAAAAGCTTTAATATCCCACCCCTCCTGCCACAGGAAGCTCGGGGCGGCTCACAACAACAAAGATCAATAAATATAAAACCAGAAAATTATAAAAACATATCACATCTCCCCCGCCAAATGCCTGATGGAACAGCCAAGTCTTACAGCTTTTTTGAAAGGAGGGAAGGTCTGGGGCCAGACGCATCCGAACCGGAAGGGAGTTCCACAGCCTCGGTGCAGCCACTGAGAATGCCCTCCTCTGCGTGGCCACCCGGAAGACTCAAGACCACAAGAAGGGCATCTCCCGATGACCGCAGGGGCAGGTCTAGTACCCGGGGCGTGAGGCGGTCCCGCAGATAGACAGGGCCCAGACTGTTCAAGGCTTTATAGGTTAAAACCAACACCTTGAATCGGACTCAGAAGACTATTGGCAGCCAATGCAGAGAACGGAGCAGTAGTGTAATGTGCTCCTGGCGGCCCAGCCTCACCAAAAGATGGGCCACCGCATTTTGCACCAGCTGCAGCTTCTGGGCCATCACCATGGGTAGCCCCACGTAGAGTCCATTACCATAGTCTAGTCTAGATGTGCACCTTGCGGGCTCTTGTAGCTCATGGTTCTTATAAGCTGGGTGTTACTGTGCCGTGAGGCCCTGCCTTTCACCTCCTGCAACTGGCCTGGAGGCTTTGGGTCCACAGATGGTGGGGCCCTGGGGGCTGTGGATGGGCACTGTGCTGTAAAAACAGGGTAGCTCATGCACCCTTGTGCTAGGGATGGGTGAACAGATCGTGGTTCGAGTTCGGCCATTCGGTTCAGCTGCGTTTGGTTCGAATTGTTCTCCGGGTTCAGGTTTGGCCATTCGGTTCGGCCGTTTGGTTTGGGTTCGGCTGTTTGGAAAAAAATATCGCAAGAGCACGAGTGAGGCGGAACTGGAAATTCAAGTGCGTGCAGAGCTGTGTGGCGAGTGAGTGTGTGTTTGGCTGAGTGGCTGTTCGGTTTGTGTGTTTTGGCTGTGTTTGGGTGTGCTGCTGCTGTTGTGGTTGGTCAGTGTTGGTGTGTGTTGTGGGTGACTGACTGCGTGTTTGTTTTTGGGTGTGTGTGATATAAAAAAAAATGAAGAAAGCTGCAGTGTGTCTTCCCCGGCTGGGGGCCAACTTGCCGGTCGAGGAGGAGGAGGAAATCGAGGTCGCTGCCCCTACTACATCTCTGGTGATGGTGGTAGCACTGGCAGCTGGCTCCTCCGATGAGGAGCAAGCGGCAGACTCAGGAGGTGCTGCTAGGTTTGTAAACTTTTTTTTTCTACTTTGAGGACAAGAAAGGCTCTATTCATTAGGGCTGTAGCGGAATATCGCAGCGGTAGCTATTTCCGGCGGAAACAGTGTTTCCGCAATTAGTGGAACGGCATGGCAGAGGCTTTCATTCCGCGGTTTCATTCCGCGGTTCCGC
>QEPC01010335.1:4896110-4913575 GCA_003113815.1 Sphenodon punctatus | reverse complement strand
GCACGCCTGCAGGCACGAAAAGGGGGTGTGGCCTCCACATTAAATGCCGGCGCTGTGAAGCACACAGCGCCGGTGATCTGCTTAGACTGGCCCCCTGCTAGTAGAGAGAGAGAGAGAGAGAGAAACGGAGGACTTGGAGAGTGGAGAGCGTGCCCTTCCTTCCCCTTCCCTGGGCGGCTGTGTGGAGTACCTGAGTAGGACTGCTTGTGAGTGCGAGTGAGCCCTCCCCGATTTTCCCTGTGCTCGAGTGTGGTGAGTTGTATTGATTGGATGTGGGGGCATGAGTCAGCCTTCCCCACCTGGGGAGCCCTGTTCCCTTGTACCCTCCTGTCTAGGGTGATTGAACTCCCTTCCCCCTCATATTCCTAGGGACCCTTCCCTGTGTTCCCCCACTTTGTGCACAAACGTTCCTCCCCCTGGTGTAAGTGGGGAGCGAGTCTTTGGTGGGTGGTGGGAGACCAGGTGTACGCCAGCACGGTCGACCCGGCGCCCGATGATGATTATAGGCCTAATCCCTCTGGGATTTCAAGGGCCACTCTACTATCCTGATGGGCATTTTCTAACTCTACAGTTAGCTGGGTACCCGCGCTGGGGTTTGGTCCTTCACGTAGAAGGCATAAGAAAGTCAGGGCATCTCGTCTTGGGGATTGCTTGTTGGGTCCTGTCTTGCCCTACCCCCTCTAACACCATGTCCTTTACTTACAGTGTCATCTCATAGTCCAGCATCATTATATAAATACAACCACAGTCCGTCCACGTGGGATTTCTCCCTCTGGTTAGGTACAGTCCCTCCTAAAGCCAGGTACCACCCCATATGTAATCCTCTAGTTACCCTTTACTCGGGTCCCCTCAGCCAGGCACAGTCCCTTTTGTAGCTAGTTAAGAGTTGGACCCTGCTCTCCAGGTCCCTCTGGTCAGACACAATCCCACCTGAAGCCAGCTTCAGAGCACTTTCTGGCTTCTGCCTACTCAGACTCTCACTCTCCCTAGAGATCTCCCATGCAAGTGATGCTCAGCTCTGTTTTTCAGATCTCAGAGCTGGCCTTGCCATGCCCAGGCTTAGCTGACCCTTGTTAGACACTTAGGTGCTGGCCCTGGGAGTTGGAAGCCTGTCTCGTGTTAGGCACTGTCCTCCTTTATATAGGCACCTGCACCTCTTTAGCACCTGCTAGGACATGGTCCACCTTTATTCATCACACTGGGCCCTCTCCACTTGGTGCTATCCATTAATGGCCCCGTGCTCTCTTAACCCTTCTACTCATCCCTGTTACATTCTGTGCAAAACACATTCACTCAGGTGTTAGGCAGGGGAAACCTATTTGGTCATAAGGATTACATTACAGTGCATACCTGTCTGATATTGTCCCTTTTGCTAGGATAGCATCTACACTACCTTACATGAAGGGATACAAAAGGATGCTGAAAGGAAGGAGGGAAAGGGTGAACTTACTGTCCCCTTCCCCAAAACATTGCAAAACAAATATATAAATTCTGCCTACGAAGTATGATACAGTAGATGGATGTTTATATTTCCCATGTTCTATAGTCATAATATTTCCTGATATCAGCAGAAGGCCAGACTGTTAATGGCTTACTCCTTTAATTGTAAAGCACTGGATTGTGAGAGGGATCAGCAGACCCATCTGGTTCAAAGGTTGAGATTTTCATATAGTTACGTGACTTCAGGAGCTAAGATGAGCAATGAAATATTGAGAATTACCTGCACTCAGATTTCAAAGCATTAATTTAAAAACACTTCTCCAGTTTATATCCATCAGAACTCTGTCCCCAGAGTCTTTTTCACACCTGGTGGGATCTTTGATTATCTGCCAGGTGTTGTATATCACTTGTGCATTGATTTTTTTATTAGCGTTCCTCTGAAAATTAAAAAAGATAAGCTTGAACTTGTGTGCAATATCTTACCAGCTATTCCATCATACAACCGTATCTCAATGAGTTATGAAGATTATCTGAACCAGGGTGGCCAGACGTAGGGGGCACGTAATCCATTTGATCCAGGGGTCAATCTCAGGTGACCTACCAAGTCCCCTCCCACTGGCTTCCAGCTCTAGGGCACCTCATCAACTAAGTGTATAGAGCAGCACTCCTCCATAGGGAAAGTCTTCCCTGCCACACTAGAGGAACTTTCCTACCCTGAATAGAGACCACTTTCTCACGTGAGTTAATATGCACCTGTCAGCGCCATGGGGAAGTCCAGGACATGAACTGAACATGAGACATGAAGCTTCCGACTCATGAGAAGGGCAGAAATGCGGATCTTTGCTGCAAACTTGCATGCGACAGGGTAGGGGAAAGGTATCCTGCTGGATGCACATATTTGCAGGCAAAGATCCGCATTTCTGCCCTTCTCACGAGATGGAAGCTGCGTGTCTTTTAAGTCCCGGACTTCCCCACAGTGCCAACAGGTGCGTATTAACGCATGTGAGAAAGTGGTCCATTTATTTATTTATTTATTTATTTATTTATTTTATACCCCACCCCTCCTGCCTAGGTAGCTCAAGGTGGCTTACAAAAGTTAAAATATTTAAAAATATACATAAAAGGGAAGCATAAGAATACGAAAAATAAAAACACACCCACCCTTCACCCATCTCCCTCACCAAAAGGCCTGCTGGAACAGCCAGATTTTGCACTGTCGTCAAAATGAGGATCAAACAGTCAATCCTAGCTAAGAGAATGTATCTATTTAAATAGAGAATCTGCAGGCTTCCTGGAATATTTACCCAATAGAGAGCTAGAAGATTAAGATGTTGTGAGCCGCCCAGAGCTGCCTCTGGGATGGAGAGAGTGGGGTATACATTTTAAAATTAAAATAAAATAAATAAATAAGATTAATTGGGAAATTTATTTGTGTCTAGGGCTGAAACAAGAATAAAATTAATTCTTGTGAAAATCCCACAAGAATCTTGCAGCCCCGTTGAGATCTTGCAAGATTCTTGTGAGAGACTTGAAATTCTTACGAGAAACTCGAGAATCTCAAAAATGCCCCCCAAAATGATCTGCACGTGCGCAAAGTGGTGGTGCATGCGCAAAGTGGTGGTGCATGCGCAAAACGGTGGTGCATGCGCAAAACGGTGGTGCATGCGCAGAATGGTCCTGGTGGCCATTTTCGCACGTATTCAGACCATTTTGTTTTTGCTTTTTTGAGGTTCTCGAGAATTTTGTGATAATCTCTAGTTTCTCATGAGAGTCTCGAGAGAATGTCAAGATAAGAAAATCTTGTTGAGAAGCCTGTTCTTGATGAGATTTTTGTGAAGGGCAAAATCTCGTTTCAGCCCTATTCACGTCACAGCTGATCTGATGTTGCAACTGCGGACAGAAGAAGTCTTTAAGCCAAAAGCTCATTAGGAAGCACTGTTCATTTTATTGTGCTGCTTGGTTATATATGTGAGAGTTACAATGAGCTGTTAGCTCATGTTAGTGAGACAATGTGGAATATTTGGAATCTTATACATACCACCACCACCACCAAGACAACAAAGTGGTGCCCTCAGGGGATTAAAAAAAGGCTACAGCAATCATCTGACTCAGCCATCTTTTCCATACCTTATTATTTCTCTCTTCATTTTTATCCTATAGCCACATTGTTAGGAATCTTATTTTATTGTAACTCTCAGAGTGTAATCCTCCACCCCACTGAAAGTGAAATTGGTGGCAAAACTGCCATTGATTTTAAGGGCAGAGAAGAGTTATGTCAGTTTCGTTCACATGCAGTTCTTAGACAGACAAGTACAATGCATTTAGATCATCTGGAGTAGGATATTGTCTCCATTGTATTTATTTTTTTCAAATTACAGCCATTCAGCTTACATCCTGAAAGCTGTTTTGGCCTCAGATATCCTGCTCCTTATCTAGCACTTTTCTTCTCAGCTCCTTAATGCCAGTTGTAGGCAGCGTACTTCTTTTGACCTGAGGGCTGATGGCTTACCTAGCATTTTAGAATTACACAGGGCTTGATGCATTCTCTTCAGCACAGCATTCTTCATGGAGAATTTGTTCAGGAAATTAAGTACGTCACCTATTCATGAATTATTCATCCTGCAGTTTCCTTTCTGTACTCAATCTCACATGTTGAGAGTGAGATTATACTTTGAAATGTGGGCATGGATGTCATTATTTCCTTTGAGCCTAGGAGGCAACTGGGAAGCAGTTTATTTAGACAGAAAAGCCAGGCTTGAGCACCAGAATTTGAAAACTATTTGTAAAACTTCCCTGGAATAGGATTTTGCTTTAATCCATTAGAGATGGGAATGAACACTGGGTAGGGAATGAGACTATTAAAATTTAGAACTTTGTTTCAGGTTACTCACAGTTCACAGGTTACCTGTGAGGTCTGAAAGCTTGCATACCTCCACCAACTGTAGTTGGTCCAATAAAAGATATCACTGTACTACTTTGTCTCTATTGACTCCGTTTTGAAATAAGACTTGGGTTCTATTCCCAGATTTACTATTGATCTACTCTGTGACCTTGGGGAAGTAATTTGCCTCCATATGCCTCAGCTTCCCCTTTCATCGTTTCTCTCAAAAATGAAAAAGTATAGCATGGTAAAGTTGTGGAACTTCAGAAAAAATCATTTCTGTGCATAGGTAGAGGAGTAAAAAAGAGATAAAAACTTGACCTGTAAGGAAATCTCTCTACCCTTCTCATCTCATGGTAACAATGGGAAAGGTAGATATCAAATGGAAACTCACTGGGCATGATCCAGAATTCACATGTACATGGCTTAGGAATGTGTGTATGAGTTCCAGGTGATTTCCACATGGTTTGTGCATACACCACAGTCCTTGTAATGGGAGCGTGCATGTGGGCTGTATGTGCGCAACATATGTGCCACGTGATACATGTGCCATGTGCACTCATCCACAGGGTTTGGGATAAGCCCCATTGTGAGGAAGATTGGAGTTACAGAAGAGACAGTACAGTATTATGTGTAATGAGAAACTGTGCATGAAGAAGATAGAACTCTTTCTGCTATATAACCTAGTAAGTCTGCAAAGGAAATAATCAAATAAGGAGAAATCTCCTAAGTAATATCCTGGTAATAGTGTTTTAGAAGGGGGAATTTAATATCTTCCCTTTTGTAACAGGTCCCTTGTCTACATCTAACCCTGGTCCTCATCCCAGGCTTCTCTGAGTATCCCCTGGTTAGATGTAATCTTTTCCATCCAGGAACCATCTAGGATCTTGTTCTTCAATGTTGGGTCAGCTCCTCAGCATATGTGCCACACCCCCGACTGGTCGCAATCCTTCCCTGCCAAGCTCTACACATTTACCCCTGGCTAGGCACAATTCCTCCTGTAACCCTGTAGAGAGACGGAGCCCCCCATGTCTCCTGACTCTCATTAATCCTACTTACAACTGAACAGCTTAGTCTTTGAGGCCTTCAGCCTGCCTTGGCTATGCCCATGCCAGTTGGTCTCACTTAGGTACTTAGCTGACAGAAGCTCTCACATCTCTGTGCCCCTAGGCACTATCCTCCTTTATACTAACACCTTAAGACACTTTTAACTTCTACTGTAGTGCAATCCACTATTAGCAGGTGTGCTTGCACACCTTCTCAGGTCAGTGCTAACACTCCCCACCACACTCTTTCAAAAAACATGGAAATTCTAGGATCAAAAAACCTTTTGGTTTAGGAGAGGAACTGAGGTTCTTACAAATTCACTCATGCTCCAAAAAGCATGGAAATTGTAAGTTAAGGCTCTGCACCATGTAAGCAATAAAGATATTGTACAGTCTCACATTCTGTTCTCGCTTACAACTGAGCCAGCCAGGCAGTGGGGTACGTGTTTGTATCAGGAGGAGGGAGCCAGGTGCTGCTGGCCTGTTTATGAAGGACAAGTCTCAGAAATGGGGTGTGTATATGTATGGATTAGGTTTGGGGGCAAGCAAGGCTGGAGCTAAGGCAACAGGCAGACAACTGTTGGGAGGGTGTATATTTAGGGACAAACCTGAGATATGGGTGATGTTTACTCAGGTACAAGTTTGGGGAACAGGCAGGGGTGGGAGCAGTGTTTGTATGGGGAAAGTGTTTCCAACTAATGGAAAGGTATATATGGGGCGGGGAGGGAGAGTAGGCTGAGATATGGGTGATGTGTACTCAAGGACAATGTTTGGGGGAGAGTCAGGGGTAGGGGCAAAGTCTATGTATGTTTTTGTACGTTTTTCAGTTGTGGTGTGGACGATGGGACATCAAAGAATTCTGCAGGTGTATATTGGGGAAAGAAAGTTGATGGGTATGGTGTATGCACTGGCAGACAAGACTCGGGGCAGTGAGAGGTGGGAAGTAGTGTGTGTATGGGTAACAGGCATCAAGATGCATATGCTGTATATGGGGTGTATATGTGGAAAACAAGACACAGAGTCACCCAGGGATGGAGAGCAGTATTTATTGGAAGAGGGCACCAAGGTGCTCAGGGACTATCTATAGGGGGAGAAGAGAAGACTGACACATCAGTGATGTGTAATCAGGATCAAGGTTTCAGAAGCAGCTGCTGCCTGAGACAGGAGCTAAAAAGGAAGGAGAAATTGTGGCTACAGTGGACACAGGGATCAAGTTAATGAGATTGGGCAGGGAGCAGCTTCCTGTTCCCAACTTCAGTGTTGCCCCCAATCTGCAGAGGAAGATGAATGGGGCTGAATGATCAAGGCAAAGTGTGCGTGCATGGAGCCTAAGTTGTAAGGAAGCACAATATGTGATACTGTACAATGTCTTTACTGCTAACATGTCATGGAAGTTAAGGCAGGAGCCTTAACTTAAAATTTCCATACTTTGGGGAGCATGAGTAAATTTGTAAGAGCCTTAACTCCTCTCTTAATCTGAAAGGGTTTTTTGCTCCTAGAATAATTTCTATAAACAACTGGAAATGGACATTAGGGAACATTAGTTCTCTCCAGACATGCAGCTCACAGTGACAGTCAGGCAGAGCCGTGTGTGAGAGAGAGAGAGAGGAGGGGGGGAAGAGAGAGAGCTGCCAATGATTAATTTGGTTTTAGGATGTTTTGTAAGGCAACTAGTAATTTTATTTTAGTCCGTCAAATTTATATGCACCCTGCCCGCAGAGACTCAGGGTGGCTTATAATTATAAAAATGGTATGAGAAATTGCATTCCTGCCTCTGAATATAAGGCACAATTTTTAAAAGCAAAAGAGGATGAGTAGCCTGCTGGGTGACTAGAAGCCCATCTCCATTTGTGCAGTGCAGTCAGTGCAGTGATGATGTCAGGCATGTACAGTGGAGTCTGCTGAAGTCAAATTTCTCCAGCCATGTAAAAGAAGTTCAACTTATCAGAAATTCTACTTAAACCAGACCTTAAGAAACTGAACCTGGAGATGGAGAAAACTGCTGATAGGTTTAAGTTAGCACCAGGTTTCTCTGTCTCTAGTCATTTTCCATCCCATCAGAAGGAGAGAGAAAACAGACAGCAGATCATGGTTTCTTGGCAGAATGTGGTTAAAATACTGTAGTGTATATCTTGTCAGGGAAAGTCCCACAAAGAATTTATAACTGAAATCATGACAGGCAGACTGGACATTGGGGAACATCAGATTTCTCTCTCACACGCGCACACACATGGCTCTGCCTGGCTGTCAGTTGTTAGCAGGAGACCCCCTTCCACATGTGCCTATTGCGGGGTCGGTACCCCAGTACAGACCCGATTCTTAAATTTAGGGGAATTAGCTGAATTAGTTGAACTAGGAGTCCCCACGTGCCACAAGGATCAGTCTGAGGTATGGGGTGCGGTCCTGGTCAGCTGGACTATCCCACCCACTTCCCAGCAGATACACAGACAACTGCTTAAATACAAAAGGGTTTTTTTTAATTAAAAAACCAAAGAAGGGAGACACACCTACCCTCCCTTGCACAGATACACACCCACAGACCAATTCTTAGGTGCTATACAGCTTGAAATAACCACCCTCCCTTGTGCAGATACTCCACCCACCCATGAACAACCCAACCCATTCCCAGTCTGGTATTCTTCAGGGCTGGTGCACACTGTGTTGGGGGAAAGAGGAAGAAACAGGGAACCGAGTGGGAGAGAAGTTCGAAAGGTTACCTTGCTGAGCCTGTAGGTAGAGGGAGAGACAGGCAACCCTCAGATGGCCGGGAGGGTGGGGGTTGAGAGGTGGAGATGAGGAACACAGACCAAGGTCTGGGAGAGGCGTCCTTCAGTGAAGTCCAGAACTACTCTGCTCTTGGGGGCCAGGGTTTGGATTATTATAGGATGATGTCCATGTGCTCAGGTGGAGGGACCCTTGGGGGTCTCTTAGGGCGGAACAGATGGGCTGGAGGGAGCGTTACCTTTCTATCTTCCTGCACTTAGGACTAAATTCTAGAAAGTCCTAGCTCCAGTGGTGACCTAATTCTGAGGGGAACAAAAGGGGCCTGGGTGTGACAATAGAATTCAATGAAGGGTTGAGAGAATGCTCCAGGTGTCTTTAGGAAAATAGGGTGAGTCAATAGGGGCTTTCCTATAGAGGAACAGGGAAGACTGGCTCCATCCAGGTGTGCACGGCCGGGCCCACCATTGTGCTTTTTTTGCCAATCTGGAGTTCCAAGCTAGGGTCTTTGTTCGAAACCGGGGAGCAGCCTCTCTTTCCTGTGCCTCTGTGATTACTGGAGGAGGCTCTTCCCTTTTCTAATTCCTGCTCTTTTCAGGTTTTGTGCTTTACCTGAGGGGCCTTTCAGTTTCAAGGGTTCACCTGGCTCTCAAATTCCTCCCTGGCCCTTGTCACTTGGGCACCCTGGAATCTGTATTCCTTATGGGGTGACGTTTCACCAAAAGGGGAGCGAGTAACATTCTCAGAAAAAAGGCTTGTTACCTAACACAGCGTGAGCGTGCCTGCCTGGAGAGAACTAATGTTCTCTAATGCCCATTATCTCCAGCCTGTCTGACATGAAGACTTGCCCTGACAGGATATATACTACAGTATTTTAACCACATGCTGCCAAGAAATCATGACCTGCTCTTTGCTCTGACTCTCTACTCCCAACACTCAAAGGTCTTGATATTTTTAGCTGGATAGGTATACTCCATACACCTTAAAAATCTGAGTTATTTTAATTATCCCGATCAAGAAGTAATACACCCTTATAGGCCTGCAGCTGGGGAAAACAGATTCATTTGACTGATCCAGAAGTTTAATTTATGCAAGTTCTACTCAAGTGGATCCCACTGTACAGAAATTTCTTTAGATCAGTTTTGATTTTGGTGATATTTTTTTTTCTCTCTTCTAAATTTTAAATTGTGCTTGATTTTTTGTTTTTAAGAAACAAAGTCCACATGCTGAGAGCAGCACTTTCCAAAGCATTAAGGTTAGACATGGGTTAGAACTTGCTGCATTGTGGGGGGAAGCTGAATGAATCTGCATGCCTTAGCAACTGTCCTCTCTCCCCTCACATACAACATCCAGCTCTTCCAACTCATCAACTCTTGTTGAGCCCTTAGGGGCAATTTCTTTTTCAAGCTATTCTTTCAGCTGCTACTGTGATGAGAGCGAATAATGATGCTAATAGTCTCAGGATCATGACATTAAAAATAGCACTTGAAAAACTCTGGAGGAACTGAGTGCCTCTCAGCAGGGATATATAACTGAAATTGGGTTTCTAAGAGGAGTGTCTGCTATTCCAGTTAAATAAAATACTTTTTGTAGAATTAAATAGAAGTATTGGAGAACTGAGCCCCATTTTTAAAAAAATGGATTCTTGGTATTCAAGAGAGAACTCCGGAAGCAAAGCCAAGGGAAGGAGTTTTTGCACAACTGGATACTGACCTTGACAATTCCCATATGTGGAGGCATTTCAAATATATGTCTCTCTCAAGTGATGCTACAGTGGTTAAAACACTGCCTTCAGGAAAGTGCTGAATGCTGACTAGAGATCAATGAAAAACTGATGACAAATAACTTACATTGTGACTTTAACATCACATGTTTAAATTTGGGCAAAATTCTTGTTTATCCAGGATAAACAGGCAGGCCTGGTTTCATGTCTCAATTATTATACAGTCATAGAAATATAAAATCTCAAAGTTGGAAGGGACCTTGAGGGTCATCTAGTCCAATCCCCTGCTTGGATGCAGGATGAGTACAACTACAACATCCCCAACCAATGGCTGTCCAGCCTCTTTTTGAAAACCTCCAATGACAGAGCGCCTACACACCTCCCTAGGCAAGTTGCTCCATAGTTAAACGAAATCTACCTTCCTGTAATTCAGTCCCATTATTTTAAGTCTTGCCCTCTGTAGCAATGAAGACGTTCCTTGCCATCATCTTGGTGACATCCCTTTAAATATTTTAAGACAGCTATCCTGCTTTCCTTAATCTTCTTTTTGCTAGGCTAAATATGCTCAGTTCCTTCAACCTTTCCTCATAAGACTTGCTTCCACGACTCTTAAAATCTTTGCTGCCCTCCTCTGAACCTGCTCAAATTTGTCAATATCCTCCTTGATATGACGCATCTAAAACTGGATGTGATACTCCAGGTGAGTCTGACCAGTACTGAATGGAGTGGAATTATTACTTCCACTGACTTGGATACAATGATTCCATTAATGCAGCCTAAAATTGCATTAGCCTTTTTTGCAGCCACACACATTGCTGACTAATGTTCAGTTTGTGATCAATCACACTCCTAGGTCCTTTTTTCCTTTGCTGCTGCCTAACCAACAGCACAGTTGTGCATTAGGTTTTTCTTCCCTAAATGCAGAACTTTATATTTATCTGGGTTGAATTTCATTTTATTAATTTCAGCCCAGATTTTCAACCTATCAAGATTTTTTTGAATTCTAATTCTATCTTCCAAGTTGTTAGCTCCCCCTCCATTTTGTTTTTTGTGTCATTTGCAAACTTAAGTATTCCCTCTATCCTTCATCTAAGTCATTAATAAAGCTGTTGCATAACACCAGACCCAGGAGAGAGCCTTGTGGCACCCACTTGATATCTCCATCCAATTTGACAAAGAACCATTGATGATCACTCTTTGAGTACAGTTATTCAACCATCTGTGAATCCGCCTTGTTGTGACATCTTCCAGACCACATTTTGCAAGCTTGTCAAGGAGGATTTCATATGAAACTTTGTCAAATTCTTTGCTAAAATCAAGATATATTATGTCCACAGCATTTCCCTCATCCACAAAAGTAGTTACTAGTTTTGAGAAGCAGAGGTAGTGGGCCAGGTAAAGAACATGGGCATCAGTTTTGACCACGAGTTTTCATCCATGAAAACTCCAGTGTTGGTGTGGTTTGGAGATGTTCCCTTCAGCTATGCAATTTGCATAAGCTATGCCCTTATTTATTCCAGTTTGCATTTGCCACAGTAACCCATACGCTGGTGACTATGAGTAATTTCAGACGTGATGGGCCCTTAGGCCCGCCACGCTGAACCACGGTCCAGAATCCATTTCAGATCTTGGACAGGAATCAGGCTGTCCGTACTTTAGACATGCCGGCCTGATTCTGGAGGGGGATTGGGCCTGATTCTGGAGGGAGATCGGGGAGGGGGCACGCCGCACAGCCCTGCCCCCTCCCCACGCAGCCACGCCCCCCACCCACGCTCCCCCGGCCACCCACCTTCTGGGAGACGGACGGGCGCCAATCTATCCGCTGCGCCCGATCCCATCCTGTGGTCGGGACCACGATCTGGCAGGGCTGAAGGTAACAGACATTGCCTTCAGTAACAGACATTACCTTCAGCCCTTTCCGGACCATGGCCACCATGACCACAGTTTGGGCCCAATTCCACCACGATTCTGGACCTCCGGGCGGCCAGAGGTCCAGAATTGTGGTCAATGTGATTCCTGCCGGAGGTTCACTGGGGTGAACATCTGGTGGAACTCACATCAGACATTATGGGAATCATGGCCACCACAGGGGATTCACTGTGGTTGACCGTGATCTCGTAACACCTGAAATTACCCTATGAGGCTTGATTTTTGTAACACCCTCTTCTGTGGACTGCCAGCAGTGCATATCCATCACTTGCAGCTTGTTCATAATGCAGCAGTGTGGCTGCTTACTGGTTTGGGCAGCTACGATCATATTATGCCTGCCCTGCATTCTCTACATTGGCTGTCTGTAGAGCGACAGATTCAGTTTAAGATTGTGCTGCTGGTTTTCAGGTCCCTGAATGGTATAAGCCCTGGCTACATCCAAGATCTGCTCCTGGAGTCTCAAACTGATGGGTATCTACACTCAGAAACCACTCACTGTTTGGGGATCCCGCCATCATGTCTTAAGTACGTGGACAATCAGACTTTTGTAGAACTTGCTGCCTCCAGATATCCGTCTTAGTTCCTGAAACTTCCTCCCTCCTTACCTTTAAAAAGTACCTGAAAACTCATTTATTCTCTAGGTGCTTTTAGGATCCACTGCCGGTTCCCCTTAATGTTATTTGTCTTCCCTCTTTGCCTTCCACTTTTAAATTGAGGTTTGAATCCCATCCTAGCCATGAACTCACTGGGTGGCCTTAGGCAAGTCACAATCTCTCAGCCTCAGTTCCCCATCTGTAAAATGGGAATGTTTGTCTATCTGTCTGTCCCTGTGTTCCACTCACCCTTGTCCATCTTAGATTGTAAGGCCACTGGGCAGGGACCTGTCTCTAAAAATCTGAGACTGTAAAGTGCTGCGTATGCCTAGTAGCGCTATAGAAATAAGTAGTAGTAGTAGTAAATTGAATTTATATTGTTTTATATTTTTATGATTGCAAAGCACTCCCAAGTGCCATTTAAAGGCAGGGGAGTGCTATAAAAATTTAAATGATTAGTATTATTATTACTCTATCAAAGAAGGAGATGAGATTTAGTCTGCATGGTTTGTTACTAACAAATCCATTCTGAGTTGGCTATGATGAGCAATCACTGCATTGTCATCAGGGTGCTTACAAATTGATTATTGTATAATCTGCTCTAGTATCTTATTCTTCCCTGATTCTGAAGTCAATCTGACTGCACTATAATCTCCTCCTTTCCCCCTTTTTTAAGGGACATTTACACATACACCCTGGCTCCCACTACCTCCACCCCCGAATGACAACAACCTCACCACGAAGAAAGCTTTAAGTGTAGGCAAGGGCCCTCTCTGAAAACTCCCCTCCTGTTGGAGCCCTTTGGCAGTGGCCTGAGTGCTGCTGAGAATTTTCAAAGTGGATTGCAGGCAGAGAGGTGGCCCCTTCATACACCCACTTTGAAAATTTCCTAGCGATGCACAGACTGTTTGCAAAGGGCCCAAAAGGGTTTACATGTGCTGCCTAGAATTAAGTGGCTGCTGAATCCTCTTTCACACCAACAGGCATCGATGCACAGAGTACTTGAGTGTGCTGTGTCACTTCTCATTTGTATCTACAGTGTTAACAGTATGGTCCCTCTGTGTGGACAGCAATCAGGTGTGGCCTGACTTCTTGTAAGTATGCTTCAGGTACAATGGTCCACTCCCACATTACACACAGCAGGAACGTGAGTCGGGTATCTTGAACAATGATGCCATTCACTTTGAATAAGGATTTGATATCCACTTAAGTCGAGCAGTGGCATGCCTGAATAAATACGGATTACAACCTTAACATCCATAAACATTTCAGGATTGAGGCCCATTAATGTTGATGAGACTACTCCAGAGTAATTGGTGTGAGGATTACAGTCAGGAAACCATGTTAATTACATTTTCCACTCTGCATTTTTCTCATTGGTGGCAATGGGGAAAATGTAGTGAACATGAGACTGTGGTTACAGTCTATATTTGCTGTGGAATTTTTTATTATGAATTGATTGCAGACCATTTGCTGTATTGATAAGTGACTTTCAAAATCTGCTTAGTTATGATTGATCAGTATTTTTTTCCCTGATCATGACATCATTGGTCCTGCTGAGGCAAAGAATTTCTAATTTTAGAAATAGGCAGAAGTGCTGTTGAACTCACTGGGTGTTTTTACATACACACTTTTCCTGCATGTTTGCTGTTACATCCTGAACTTTCTGTGTGTCTAAATCACTCACCCAGATCTTAAATATCTGGATATTTGAACTTCTGCATAGAACTTCTCCCAGAACTTTTGTGCGTAAAAAGTTCTCCTGATAAACTGCTTTGCTCCAGGTAGCTGTGGTCACTTGGTTTCCATGGCAGCCCTTCACGTCCACAGCTGCGGCTACTTTAGGCTGCCTCAGGGTAGTGTTTGTGTGAATAATGCATCCAGGAACTGCCTCAAAGCAGTGTGTGTGTGTGAAGAATTCATCTGGAACTTACCTGTAGACTTTTAAATCCAGAAGATTGAAAAATCCAAAATTTTAAGGTGTGTAAAAATGTCCACTGTAACTTAAACATGTTCTTCAGTTTATCCCCATTTACTTTCTTATATAATTTATGTGCCAGGACCATGCAAAAGATGATCGCAAAACCTCTTAGACTGTCAGTTCTTCATTTAACTAAATAGAGACCTGTGAGACCAATTGCGTATTCATGAACAATCCTAGTTATGAAAAATAAAATGAGATTCTTGACTGACTTATCTACCTTTCCAGCAGAGGCTTTTAGGTATGCTGTCCCTCTGTGTCTAGCAGCATCCCCTATACAAAAACTAGCTGAATAAAAATGCTGCATTCTCACCTGCAGCGTCAGTGGCATCAGCGGGAGGGGCGAGGGAAGACACGGCAGTATGGAGGAGCCGGTCAACAGGAAAAGAGCCGGTGCGAACAGGGATCTGCCGCGGCTTCTCGCGCATGTCAGCACACAAAATCCTACCCTGACATGCATGAGAGAAGCCGTGGCAGATCTCCGTTAACACCGGCTCTTTTCCCGTCGGCTGGCTCCTCTGCGCTGCCGCGTCTTCCCTCACCCCTCCTGCTGATGCCACTGACGCCGCAAGTGAGAACACAGCCTAACTCTCTCATTTTCTGTTAGCACCTGACCGTTGAACTTAAGAAACTCTTTCACAATCAGTAGAAAATCTCAAACATCCATGTGTCCATGGAAAGTTGACATAATAGAGAACTGAAGCAAATTCATTGTTAAACTTGAACAAGCATTCGAACTGGAAACTGTTTGCAGTAAGCTATGCCTGTACTTATCCCAAGCTGACCTTGCCACAGTGATCCAAACTGTGCTGACCACGAGGCTCAATTATTGTAATTCCCTCTTCCATGGCCTTCCAGCAGTGCTTCTTTGTCACTTGCAGCTTGTTCAGAATGCGGCAGCATGGCTGCTTACTGGCTTGGGCAGCCATGATCATAGTATGCCGTCCTGCGTTCTCTGCACTGGCTACCTATACAGCAGAGGATTGGATTTAAGATTACACTGTTGGTTTTCAAGACCCTGAATGACATAGGCCCTGGCTATATTCGAGACCTGCTGCTTGAGCCCAAGTTACTTCCCTGTAACTAAGTTAAGCATGTGCAGTTGTAACTTCTCAGTCTTATGAATGTATTCTTGTCTCTCCTGATGTTCACCTCTCTCTTGTCTCCCCCTCCCTTGTCTCTCTTAGATTGTAAGCCCCCTGAGGTAGGGACCTGTCTATAACTATTAATTGTACAGTGCCAGGTACACTGCTGGTGCTATATAAATAACAACAACAACAACTTGGTGGGCAAGCGTGCTTTTGCTATGGCAGGCCCCGTAATGTGGAACTCCCTCTCTCCAGATGTCACAGTTCTTCCTTCCTCACCTTTAAAAAGCACCTGAAGATTTATTTATTCTCTAGGTGCTCTTAGGATCCATGGTTGGTTCATCTTAATGTGTTTGGTTTTTTCCTTTCCTCATTACCTTACTCTTTTAAATTATTTTATACAGACTTACGTTTTAAAGGAATTTTATATTATGTGTTTATGTTATGAAGTGGTCTGAGTGCCACCTGATGGTGGGACACTATGGAAGTAAAATTAATTATAGTTGTTGTTTGTTTATTTTATTGTTATTTGATTATTTTATTTTCACAGTCCTTATATGAACTTTGGTCTTTATTTCTTCACTTTGGAGGAGTGAGATCAGGAAAGTAGTAGAGAATAAATAAACAATGAAGTTTTCTGACATATGTAGAATGATCTCCCATTGCTATTCTCATGTATTGGAGAAAACAATGTGTGGTTGGGTGATTTTTATGTTTTATTCACTGGTAGATGCATCATCAAAAATGCTTATGGCACTAATCTGTACCCTCACAAGTAGGAAGGGGCACACTAGTAATAAAACTGATTCTTATCAGTTTGATAGGTCACGTGGGGTCCTACGTCAGCGGAAGTCCCACCCTCCTTTGGCTGTAAGTCCCACCTTGGGATGGAAGTGACATGGGTAAGTGGAAGTGATGGAGAAGGGGGTAATACTTCTGGGTCAAGGAGGCAGGAACCAAAGGTTCCCGCCCCCCTGAACCCAGAAGGTCCTTACACTTGACTTTGTGGGTCTCTGCTTGTGGGTCTCTGCTTGTGGGTCAGGGTGGCTGGAACCAAAGGTTCCAGCCTCCCGGAACCCACAAGGTCCTTTGAAGAGGGCCATGTAATGCCTCTATGAACTCAGGAGAGTGAGATGGACCAGTAGGTATGGGTTTTGTGAGCATTGGAGCAACTGTATGGTGCGGGGTTCAGGGTAGGGTGAATTGCAGCTATTAGGGATGGGCAAACAGATCGCAGTTTGGGTTCGGCCGTTCGGTTCAGCTGCATTCGGTTCAGCTGCGTTAGGTTCATCCGTTCGGTTCTTTCATCGGATTTGGCCATTCGGTTGGCTGTTAGGTTTGGGTTTGGCCGTTCATGGAAAAAGGTATTGCAAGAGCACGTGAAGCCATGATTACGCCGGAAACCGGAAATTCGAGTGCGTGTGGAGCTGTGTGGTGAGTGAGTGTGCTGGGTGGCTGTTCAGTTGTGTGTTTTGGCTGTGTTTGGGTTGGGTTTGGCTGTGCTGTTGTGGTTGTGGTTGTGGTTGGTGTGTGTTGTGGGTGACTGTTTTGGCTGTGGGTGGGGTGATTGTTTTAAAAAAAATAATTAAGAAGGCTGCAGTGCTTATTCTCTGGCTGGGGGCCAACTTGCCACCTGAGGAGGAGGAGGAGGAGGAGGAGAAAGTCATGGTCGCTGGCACTGCCCCTACTACACCTCCGGTGGTGGTGTCCGGCTCCTCAGCTGAGGAGCAAGCAATGGGCTCAGGAGGTACTGCCAGTTTTGTAAACTTTTTTTTTACTTTGAGGACAAGAAAGGCTCTATCTGTTAGAGCGAGCTCAATGGTATGCGGGTGGGTGCATGGGTGGGTGGTGGGCATCTGTCAGGCACAAACAGTTGGCATCAGTGGGTGGCAGCAAATGTTTGCCACAGAGAGAGAGGGTACTGTAGTGTGGGGGGCTCTGGCATGAGCAGCACCCCCACCCAAACATGTGCCAGGCTAGCAAGGGTCTCCACTCTCCAGTTGCCATCCCATTCCCTACGCACCCCCAAATAAGGGCAGGGTCTTTCCAGCCAGGGTCACATC
>QEPC01010335.1:4871704-4891280 GCA_003113815.1 Sphenodon punctatus | reverse complement strand
CAACTCTGACTTTTTAAAGACTTTTGAAAACCTGAAGTTGGGAGATCCAGTGGTAATAAACGTATCTTGTGTTTCCTGCTTTTGCAAGTGTTTAAGAGGAGGTGACAAGATGGATTGCTGTAAAAAGAAACTAGCGACACCAGAAGAATAAAAACTTTATTTGAAATGTCTCTGGTAGTGTTTTTTAGCAGGGCATGCTGGAAGCATGTCTACGCACGAGGACCTGCTAAGGCAGATCTATTAAACTCCAGGAGAGACTGGAAGTTTTGGAGGGGTGAATCCTCTTTTTTAGGCTGCTAAAAAGCAGAGCAAAACCTTGTCTATGAAAGAAGTGGTATACCCTTCACAAACCTTCACAAAAGTATTTTAAAAGAAACAAAACAATCTTGTCGGGGTTGGATGCTCAATGGAAGGCTGATTTGGTGGATATGCAACATTTCTCTAAGCATAATGGGGGTATCAAATACATCTTGACCATCATAGTCATCCTATCTAAGTATGCCTGGGCCTTAGGCCTGAAAGACAAGACGGGTGGCTAAGGCCTTTGCAGCCATTTTCAGGGAAGGGAGGATACCCCAAAAATTCCAAACAGATCAGGGGAAAGAATTTTTAAATAAGACATTCGAAAAACAGCTTAGACAACATGGGGTGCACCACTTTGTAACCAATAACCATGTCAAGGCAGGTGTGGTGGAGCAGTTTAACAGAACTTTAAAATCAAAGATGTGTTGGTATTTCACAGTTCGCAACACCTTTCACTATATTAATATGTTGCCTCAGCTCATCAAGAGCTATAATCACAGCTACCACAGATCCATACATACCAGACCTGTAGATGTGAACTCTACAAATGCTCTGAGGGTGTGGAAAATACTTTACAGGGATGAGCTGGGGGTAAGAAAGGTGATAGCCTCTTTTAGAAAAGGAGACCATGTAAGGATCTCCAAACTCAAGGGTAAATTTGAGAAAGGTTATGAGCAAAGCTTTACGGGGGAAATATTAATAGTGGATGACATCCTTAACAAGGCACGGAGGCCTGTGTAGAGACTGAGCGATTACAAAAGTGAAGCAATCCTTGGGACCATCTATCCTGAAGAACTTAAAAAAGTCAACCCTAAACAGGAAAAGGTGTACAGGATTGAGAAGGTGCTAGCTACAATGGGGAAAGGGCAAAACAAGCAGTGCTTGGTAAAGTGGCTAGACTGGTCTTCTAAATTTAACAGTTGGGTAAATGCTTCAGAGCTCACAAATGCTTCATCATCATTGCTGACTTTTACATCACTTTACCGAGCAACACATGCACCACTGCTTTTCCACAAAACACCAGTTCTAATTTTACCATACAACTAGTCAGACCCTTGGAGCTTCCAGGCAGCTGGGAAGTGGGTCTGGCTGAAATACAATACCCCCACAGTTGGGACAATGTCGCAACGCCCACCGTCTATGAAATCAGCCATGGACCTGCAAAATAGCGTTACACCCTTGCCCCAGGCTATTATTCAAGCCTTGCAGAACTACTGGATCAAATAAACAACCAGATACCCAGAGGTACCAACGCACCTCCTGTAGCCCTGAGGTTTGATCCTGTGGGGAGAAAAGTTAGAGTGGAGACCACTGATACACACAGGATCCTGCTCCGTGGGGTTCTAGCCCCTAAAATATGGACGACAACTGATTCACACAGGATCCTAGCCCGTGGGGCTCTAGCCCATATAATAGGGGCATCACCAGGTTTAATGAACCAGCAATTTCCCCACGCTGCAGACATTACAGGAGGATTCAACTCTCTGTACCTGTACACAGACATCGTAGAACACCAGTTTATGGGGGATTTCTCAGTGCCATTATTGCGTTGTGTTCCTGGGCGGGGGAACAGCAACAAGTTTGTCACCATCACCTACGACAAGCCTCACTATGTACCGATCAGTAAACACCACATTGACACTATCACCATTGAAATAAAGACAGATCAGAACGAGCACATCCCATTTCACTTTGGAAAGGTGGTTGTGAAACTACACATACGCCCTTGGAGAGCAGCGAGTTTTTAAGATGGTGATTGTAAAAAATTACGCGGACCCCAGGGTCTATGCCAACTACTACAAAGCCCAAGGTGGATACGCCCTCCCAGGGTTTCATGGCGCCCCTGTGATGTATGGGGGTGGAATATTTCACAGTCTCTTTTGAAAAGCTGTTCCTCTTTTAAGAAGGGGCTTTGAGTTGATTAAACCCCATGCCAAAACAGCCACCCAAAATATAGCCAAGGCTGTGTTGGGGCACGTTACTTGATGTGTCATGGAGAAAATCGGCCCCTCTGATAAGCAGGAGGGCTCTGGGCTTATGTACATACAGAGAAGAAGAGGAGGTAACAGAAAGAGATCACAAATGCGACGGGTGGAGTCCCCTCGAGCCCATAAAAGTAGGGTTGTGCAGAGGGGGCCATGCCAGAAGCAGAGGAAGGCTGTATGAAAGAGGAGGCATTTGGCTGTAAGAAAGGGAGATATCTTTTAATCAACATAGCTTTTATTCACTGTGGAGCCGAGGAATGCATCAAATCTGAACTAGACCTGTTTCAAGTAGCCCCCATGCAGACCATACATTGAGAAGAGTATGTACATCGAAATCCCCCCTCTCTTGGCTGTGGGAAAGACAGCCCCTCTTCATTTTTTTCATAGCTGGAAATGGAATAGACTATTTGGATTTGAAAAACACGTTACTCTACCTCACCTGTAAGATTGTCAAGGAAAACGGTGCTAATCTCGACGCAGACACTGAGGTGGGTTTGGTGAACTATCCTGTGGCCTCCATGTTCAGCCAGTTGGATGTTACTCTGGGGGATCACCTCAGTATCCAGAGCAACAACTGCTACCCTTACAGGGCATTCATAGAATCTGTGCTCAATTACGGTGGAGATGCCCTCTCTACACAATTTTCTGCAGGCCTGTTTTACAAAGACACTGCAGGACAACAAGAAGTGACAGATTTGGAGGAGTGTAATTAAGGCTTTAGAAAGAGGGTGCACCTAACCAGAGAGAGCAGAAAAGTTGAGCTGTTGGGTCCCCTCCACAGCGAGCTGTTTTTTCAAGAAAAACTGCTTTTGAATGGGGTGGATGTGAAAATAAAACTGACCCAGAGCAAGGATTCTTTCTGCCTCATGAGTAATGAGCCTGCCAGGCAGTACAAGTTGCAGCTTCTAAACACCTCACTTTTTGTGAAAAAAGTACGAGTGGCACCAGGAGTTCACCTAGGACATGCCGAGGCCCTGCTTAGTTCTAATGCTAAATACTTGGTGGATCGGGTGGGCATGAAAGCGTTCAGCATTCCCGCCAGCAGTCAAGTCAGTAATCAGGAGAACCTGTTTCTGGGGCAACTCCCAAAGCTTCTGGTTCTAGGGATGGTGGGTAATGATGCACACAGTGGAAATTATGCAAAGAACCCCTTTCATTTAAAACACTATGATATTAATTTTGTGGCGCTCTATGTGGATGGAGAGCAGATTCTTTTACTCTTACGGACAGCCCCCTGACAGCACCCTGTTCCCTAGAAGCATTTTAAAATTTTTGAACAAGAATGGTTGTAGGAATGTATTTCAATGCAGCCAATTACAAAACATAAACTCTGTGGCCTGTGGTTTTCATTGTGTCTTTTTTCTCCATCACCGGTGCAAGGGTTTATCTTTTGAATAAATTTTAGAAATGTATTCTAATAATTTAACAGAAAATGATCAAATGGGGACTCATTTTGTAAAAAATAAAAAGTACTGTTTGGACAGGCCCAGGATTATGGCAGGCATGTTACGACAAGCCCAAATCTGTGCTTCCTGTAGTGAATTTCATAGCCATGTTTTCAATAAAGCTCCCCCTTGTGGGTTTAAAAGTAACCACGACTGTGTTTTTTTGTTTTTCTGAGGGACTTAAAAGTAATACACAAGACAAAAATTGTTCTTTAAAAGAAAAGTTGAACATTTATTTAAAAATACACATAATTTCAAAAATCACAAGACATTGTTTTTACATCCTGATCCAGTTGAACATACCAGTCAGTCTAGTTTTAGAAGGGGTAAGGGGAGACGCTGGTTGACTGGGTTTGAGTGGGGCCATGGTGGATGATTTGACATTTTAAGATGTTCCCAGGTAGATGCATTTCTTATCAGAGAGGAGGGGATGTTTGCTTCAGTCAAGGCTTTTACAAAAACATCCCAGCCTGCTGGGGTTTTTTGAGGGCATGGTGTTGAGTAGCTGCATGCACCAGGTCCAGCATGCTAGAACCTCTTATTGGTGTGCCTTTGTACAAAAAAGTACCCCATTCATCCCAGGCAGGTTGAGGAGTAGACTGCCTTAGTTTATCCAGCAGAAGTTCAGCATTGATCTGATTCTGCTTACTTACTTCCCTCAACACATCCTGAATTATCAGGTCTGACCCCTGCAAAGTGTTCAGAGTGGGAGAGAAGGGATGCATCATCCAAAGGGGGCATCTGCAATGTGAATCTCCCCTTCTCCGCATCCCCCTGCTTCACCAAAGTTAAATATTTTTGAAGTACAGAAGCATACTGATTAGCTTTCTCATATTCTCCAAGTCAGATCTTTGCAGAATGCATTTAATTCTGCATACAATATACAGGTTACAGTGAGTATAATGGGCACCTCGTCTGGAGGAGGGCTAACTCTCATCTGCTCTAGTTGTTGCTCAGGCACGAGATACATTTTCTCGCTGTATTCCATTATTGTCTTGTTAGTAGTTCAGTAAGGAGAGGAATGGCTATGCTCAGTAAGGGAGCGAAAAAGCCTCCTCTTTGTTTCAGCAGCTGCCTTTTTCTTTTAAGAGAGGTATTTTTATTAGATAGGCTTTTTATAGCCTTTCGCTCTCTCTTCAACACCCGTATCTGTCGGGGGTTGAGGGGGAGGTTTCACTTTAAAACATTAAGAGCAATTTCAGAGATGGCAATCAACAAATCATCAGAAGCAGCACAAAGAATAGCCTTCTGCTGACTTAAGGGCACCCTGACAAGTAGCTTCAGAAGAGGTAGGTTTCTCTGTACCCAAGCCAACACGTTGAGCCCACAGAGGCAAAATAAAAATGGGGGAGTGGTGAGGAAAAATCAGCATCTTTTATTCCCTTTTTTCATAGAATAAATGATTGGCCAATCAGGAGTGAAGAACCCAGTTCTTAATCTGTACTCCTCGAGGGTGGTGGGGATTAAATCCACCAACAAATAACCGTAGGGCTTACAGGTCACATCTGCGTAAGATTCCAGGAAAAACTGGGATTTTCTGGGATGCATTTGCCAGGCTAGAATGGCTACCTGAAGCTTATCTCTAGGATTCTTAAAATCACCAAACACTTTGTGTTCAAATGAATAGTTCTGCTCTTTTTACTTCTGCAGAAGAGGTTCTGAATCTGAACTATAAACAAAATGCTCGTATTAATTTGATGTATATACTTGGTGAACACTTTTTCTACCTCATCACTCTCTTGAGGCAGCCTGCATTAAATCATCTACTATGACCCAGCTCGTTTTATTAACAGGGGAACAAAGCATCATCAGTCAGAGTGTCGGACAGACCCTCTACAAACTTAACAAAAGGGTATTTACAAAGTATCACTTTATACAATGGCTGCCAGCAGTTGTAACACCATACTACATTGTCAGGCATGGTGGAAAGCACATGCCTCCCATGGTCTAACAGATTTTTTATTAACTATGTTTTACCAGACCCGCTCGGCCATGCGATCAGAGCAGAGAAAGGGTGCTGCCACCTAGTGTCCATGGTTAATAACCATAGGGAAGACTACGGTAGTCTTCTCTAAGCACCCTCTTATCATACACCACACTCTGTGTTTTCCTAAGTGTCCTTGTTTCTATTTGAAAACAGTTTTTGTCTCTTACTATGGATGGTTGCTGAATCATTATCTTTTTAGCTTCTTCCTGTCCTAGATTATACTCCCCAAACCAGATCTTTCAAACTCTCAAAAATGCTGACTGGTGGGCTCCGGTTTTGTCTATTCTGTTTTCTTCAATTGTCCAGACTGGTAAGATTCCAAGCGGCTGGGGGGAAGCAATAGTGGTGCCCATATATAAAAGTGGAGCATGAAATGTGCCCTTAAACTATAGGCCCATAAGCCTCTTGAATATAGCAAGTAAGCTTTACGCTAGGCATTTGTTGGGTTATCTGCAGGATTTGTTAATAAGGGAGTCCGTGATATTGCCAGAGCAGGCAGGCTTTGCAGAAGGCCGTTCCACCATTGACCAATGTAGCACACTGAGTTTTTTGGTCAATAAATATATACAGTGTAGGGGGAAATTGTATTGTGCCTTCATAGATTTCAAAGCGGCCTTTGATAAAATCGATAGAACTAGAATGTGGCAAAAATTTGAGACTTCTTCCATTGATAGGCATCTGCTCAGATTAATCAGAGCAGTATATGGTAACACAACATTGGTGGTCCATTTGGATTCCAGGGGCAATCGGTCAGGCAGTCTGAAAGTTTCATCAGGAGTAAGACAAGGTTGTGTTATTGCACTGTTCCTCTTCATTTTTTATATAAACTATCTAGTGCCTTTCATGGCCAGAGGGTCTTATCACCCCCCCATGTTGGGTTCCCATCCTACGAGATGCTTATTATATGCAGACGATGCAGTCCTGATGTCCCAGATGCAAGTTGGTCTGAGGAGACAGTTGACTGCATTAGGGGAGTATTGTAGGGTAAACATGTTAACCCTAAATCATGATAAGTCAAAGGTACTGGTCTTTGGGAGGTCGAGGAAAGTTTGGCATTGGCAAATAGATGGTCACAGCTTGGTGCAGGTTACTGGGTATAAATATTTGGGGGTCTTGTTTAATGCTTCCATGCACTGGATCCAACAAAAAAATTTAGTCCTTGGTCATGCGAGGGGGAATATCATATCGTTTATATGATGTTTCTACAAGAGAGAGAGGGGCTTCATGGAGATAGCACTAAAGATATTAGATATAAAGATCAAGGCCCAACTACTGTATGGAGCCGAAATATGGGTCTTGGATTTTGCACAGGAATTGGATAAAGTTCAGGCCAGATGTGTACGAAGCTTGCTAGCTGTCCCGAACAGTGTGCCATCGGCGGTGATAAGACTGGAGACCGGGGTAATTCCCTGGAGTTGTGCTGTGTGGACTCGGGCTGTTTGCCCAGGCCTTTGGGAGGGAGGGTGGGGGGGGTGATTTTTAATCCCCCACCGTTGTATTTATTTATTATTCTACTCTGCCCTGTTTTTATTGGTATATTTTATATTTGTATTTTAAATTGTTTTAATGATTTTACTGTTGTTAGCCGCCCCGAGCTGCATTGCAGAATGGGGCGGGATAAAAATCTATAAAATAAAATAAAAATAAAAAATAATCCTGTGGTTGAGAATAAATTTTTTTACCCTCTTGCCAATTAGTCAGGATCTTTTCACCCATAGGTGGGTGGACCCATTTGTAAACTCATGGGGACTTCAGATAAGAGCCAAGGTAGTATGTATGGGCCTGTCTGTGGAGGAGCTTGTAAGGAAAGGGGAAAAGGTGGCTAAAGCTGAGATTAAAACCAGGTTTCAGGATATTAGTAGGCAGGAGGATTATGCCAAGGTTTCCGGGCTGAGTTCAATGGCACATTATGGCAGTATATCCCATGCCCTTCCAGGAATGGCAGCATACTTGGGTAGACCTCATGGATTTAGGAAGATACATTTATTTCTGCTGGCACAGATGAATGTTCTGCCTACTAGGCTTCTAGAGGGGAGATATGAGGTCATTCCCCTTGCTCAAAGGACCTGTCCCTTTGATGAATTGACAGCTGAGACAGCCGAGCATATTCTGGGGGAGTGTCACTTGTACGACAGGCCAAGGAGTCGTTGGTTGGAAGAGATTATGGGGAAACTGCCAGGGAGATCTCCGCTGGAAAAATTAAGAGTGCTGTTGAGCGATGCCTATAGGGATACAACATTGGCAGTGATGGGCTTCCTGGTGGAAGCCTTCCAGGTTAGAGCTCTCTTTTTGGAAAGCAAATCAATCCCAGAGGTTGCTGCACCCCCCAGGGTGGGAGAGTAGGGCGTATATACATATATTTCTTAGTTGTGGGTAAAATATGATTTAAACTATATTTGTGGAAAATATCCTGCGAATTAACAATTGTGGTAAACAGCAAGGTCTGTTCAGTCAAATATTATATATATTTTTAGTTGTGGTCTCACTAGTATGTATTTTATATGTTTTTTTAAGTTATACTAGTCTTAAACAGCGGGTCCTGTTTAGTTAAATATTACATTCTTGTAACACTTTGTAATATGTGAGGTTAGATGATATGGGTGAACGCTGGGGGGGTGGGAATTATAGAAATTTCGACTATGTTTAAATATTGGGTTGGGTGAAATTATAGTAATGATGAGTATACTCCAAGCTATGATTGTGAGAAAATTCTTTTATGTTAAATTTTTTGAATTTTGGGAGTATCCAAAATGTTGTATGCAAGGACCTGTATGGTCACGCAAATAAAGTTCTATTCTAAACTCTCAAAATTGACTTTTTCACAATTGACACTGTTCAGTGTAATCCCCTTCACCTTAATGCACACTTTACCATTACTCAGCTTGTACCCATATGTTTTAGGACCTCCTGAAGCATATTCTACAATGTGCTGATTTGGGGGAAGTTCGCTCATCAGTTCTCCTAAATAGTTACCGAGAGGAAGATCCCACTCCCCCTTGCAGCTCACGCATATGACAGAGTCTGTATTATGGTAAATACAGCGCTCCTGCAACCCTTCTAGCACCCTGTACAACTCAAGGCATGCGTAGGCAGTTGTGAAGGTTGCTATAAAAATACTGGTGGTGCGTGAAATCACACAATGCTCCTTAGACTCTTTCCAGCACACACAGGCTGCATCCTCCCCCAAGAACTCACAAGAAGAAATAACATAGTGGGGGGGGAAACACAAGCTGAAAAAGTTCTTCAGGATATCTAACAGCCATGTTGCCCAGATTGGACCTTTGTGCAAACTTTTCCCAGAAAGAATTACGGTAGAGCTTAGCGATACTACTTTTGCGGGGTTCACCTCAATATGATTGGGGTGTAAGCGTACCCCTTCTTTCCTATAGTACTTTTCAACATAGCTAGCCTGTTGCTCCTCACTAGTTCACCAGCTGGGATAGCCAGAGGCCTCCTGTTTATGCCGGAGCTGCATGTTTATGTACTCAGCAAACAGCATATCCGACTGGTTTTCAAAGTGCCAGACTTCAAAGATTTTTCCCACCCTGTAACCCTTCTCCAGAGTGACACTCAACTCAACGGTGGCCCATGTCCCCTCCAGCACTCACTTCTCCTCTATGTGAGAACAGGGGGTTTGCTGCATGGTCTCTGCACACAATCCGCACAGCGGGAACACGCGCTTTCCTCCTAGCTGCACAGGGAAGAAGGGAGCTCAAGAAGGGTACACTTTGACTCTGGCAAGACCAAAGTAGTCAGATAGAGGGCCAAAATTTGTACAGACTATCTCTGGGTGCCCAACCAGGTATTCTTTTGTCTTAGTCACATACAGATACAAACTGGTAAAATCATAATACCACACCTCTTCCCTGGGAGCCATCAGGTAATAGAGAGATATAGTGTTTGTCCTGCCTCCATACAGAGCATCCCTAAGTAGCAAGGGCTGGGGCATCCCACTACCTCTAAGAAATTCCTGCAACTCATGGTCTGTCTCCAGCATAGCCCTCCAGTCATGTTCCCAGAGGGATCTGACTACAAAACCATTAGCCGTGAGAAAATCTTCCTTACGCTGGGTCTGGTAAGTGAGAGAGTCATAAGTGGACCCTGTCAAAGGGTTCACAGCCTCTGCCGAGTAGCATTTCACACAGCCATGATAAAAACACCCATTGAATTCAAAGGCTGTATTCAAAAACACCCCATTCATGACACCATACCCGTCCAACAAAAATGGCCCCACTTTAAATTATCCACCCTGCAGAGCATGTTGAATTGGGATTTTTTTCTTTGTGCTCTTTAAACAAAAGCCACTGGATGGAAGGGCTTGAAAACCTTTTTGCATACCGCTGGTAATTGTCAGGAGGTGCAAGAGCGATGGTATTCTGCTCTAAGCAGAGGAATCTGAACATGGCTTGACTGACCGAGGCTATAGTTAAATACTGGAAAGGGTCTACCAGGATGGCACCATCTTTCATCCCCACCAGCTCCCCTTTTTCCATCATTTCCATAATTCCACTTCTGTATCACACACACAAGCCTCCCTCAAAATTTTAACAGCTTGCTGACAGTAATAGGCTAACTCTCTCTGCAGATCTCCTTGTTAGTCTCATACCATGCCAGAAAGTCTGCCTTGTCTTCAGGCATCATGGTGTCCACCCCATAATAGCTAGGAGCGGGCATGGGTCCTATATATTTCTGGTTGGCCTTGGTATTAAAAAATTGGGGGAAATACCCCTTATAGTCTTGAAACCCCATGGCTTTTGGAAGCTTGCTAAATTTCATTGGAATAAAATTATAGGAGTCGATGAAATGCCATTGGAATGCTGGTACTGTTATGCTAAGTAATTTACCCCCCTGAACTATCAGATCTATCTCAAACTTCTGTTTAACCAACTCTTGCACAATAAAATACTAATCATTATTGAGACGCATTATGACCCAGATAGCTGAATTTTTGGAATCTGGGGTGCATAAATGCTTTGAGAAAATGTTTAACACAGTCTTCCAGGGCAGATTTTTTTTTTTTAAAGATTAGTCTTTCTAAGTTTTGGGGGATACTATGCAGTTGTGGCTTAGGGCGACAATGAATCTAACTCTCTCTTCATAGTTGTGCAGCAACCTTCCCCTAAAAGGAATGCAAGGGTGGAGAAAGTTTAGACAATTGGGAGATGTCCCCATTGACTTCAATAGAAGTGGTGGGACAGACCCATTGTCTACTTAATCAAAGGTAGTCTGAAAGACCCAACCCCTGCAACCAGCTCCAAGTCAAGGCATATGTATTTCTTTAAAATGACCTAAAAAGCTCTCTTTTTCACATAACTCTACAGAAAAATCTAAGAGAGGTAACCAAACTATGCTTTGGGGTTTGCATCTAAAGCATGTTTGACCATTTAGTACTATTTAATAATTTCAGAAAAACATGAAATTTTAAAACATAAAAGCCAGTTCTAAATAACTTTATTTACAGATCTGTGTAATAAAGATCTGTGTAATACAGTACAACATGTCTAGGTATGCATCAATGCTCAATTTTCTTGTACACGCCTCTTCTTAAAAAAGAATTTGAAGTGTCTTTTTCTAACCATGATTTCTACAAATTCTAACACGGGAATCAACAGGATTGATCATTCCTTCCAACATGCTTTGAGGATCAGGAGCGGAATCCACTTTACTGAACAGCATAAGTGTAAGATTAAAAGTGTCCTGACTGATACATAAACAAAGTAATGGATACCCCAACATCATCTGAACATGAAAGATGGAGTGCAAGCATAGGTTATCACATATGAATTTAAGCTTTCTGTTCCTGTCCTCAGAAGTCCATGTCAGACAATCGTGGCCCATTTGGACTGGAGCATTAAAAACACAACCTTCACACTCTGCATGCAACTTCTCCCTCATACAATGTTTAAGAATTCCATGGATTGATGCTCTTACTATACATCTCATGGTTGATTTTTGTTTCGAAGTGGCGACATAATCAGATTCGCAGATTTTCAACACAAGCTGCTGTTGCAGAATAATATGAGGATCCTGGTTTTCATCTTTCCTCTCAGAACATAAACACTCCGAACCTTCTAATTGGGATTTAGCTTCTTCAGGGTGCGGTGGAGGGCCTTCAAACATTTCCTGGAACAAGATTTAAAAGCACTAATGAGCTAGGGATGGGCGAACGCTGTTCGGAAGTTTGGAGTTCAGACCGAACTCGGTCTGTTCAGTCGACCGAACTGAACTTCCGAACCGAACTCAAATTTCAAACCGAACTGAACCGAATTTCCGAACTCCGTTCTGTTCGCCCATCCCTATAATGAGCCAGCAGCCTTTTATTTTTTTTACATGGGGCTGCTTTGTGACACATCTCTAGATAGAGAGAACCCTTTTTAATCTGTCTAAAAATCTTTCTTACCTCAGAATTTTGGGGTAGGGTTGAGGAGCTGAGCGGGAGTATGCCTTCTTCTACCAACTCTAGGCCGCCGGGGTCTCAGCGGAAGTCAACATTCCCATAAGGGTTTCTTCATCATGAAGCGGGGTGCTAAAAAGAACCTTAGCCAGAGGCCCACTCTCACCATCATCCTCCAAACTGGAAATATACCATTTTCTGTATAACTGTCTCTACCTCTGGAGGTTTAGTCAACTCCATAGGCCTTGTATCAGCATGGAAAACCATTTCAGTTTTTCCGTGTAACTGGTAGCGATTGGCTCCCTGCTCTCTGTATCAGAAAATGGCATTCCCCTCTTTCATACCCCTAGGGGGCGGGACTACAGATCCACAAACCTTTCTGATTAGTCAGGGGTGGCGCGGTGAGTGGTTTGAGACCCCACCCCCCTTCGGTCAATTCCTACTACACACACACACCCTAGGTCAGATCTCTGCAATGAGGTGGGTTAGAATGATGAAGCCTTCACCAATTGGTTCAGCTCACACTCCTGAGTCATTTGAACCCTCACATGACTCTCTTTCTGTGACTCATCCTACCCCAGAAACCCCAACCCATTGGACCCACTTTCCTCCAAGACAGAGTGAGCTAGGATGATGAAACCTATGCTGAATGGTTCATCTCACTCAGCTGAGCTCTTAGAGGGGTTACATGACCCAATAGCTGCAATTCACCTTACCCTGAACCCCACACCATAAAGTTGCTCCGATCCTCACAAAACCCATACCTACTGGTCCATCTCACTCTCCTGAGTTCATAGAGGCATTACATGGCCCTCTTCAAAGGACCTTGTGGGTTCTGGGAGGCTGGAACCAAATGTTCCAGCCACCCTGACACACAAGCAGAGCCCCCCAAAGTAAAGTGTAAGGACCTTCTGTGTTCGGGAGTAGGGAACCTTTGATTCCTGCCTCCCTGACCCAGAAGCATTACCCCCTTCTGCATCACTTCCACTTACCCAAGGCGGGACTTCTGGCCCCAGGAGGGCAGGACTTCCAATGACGTAGGATCCCACGTGACCTGTCAAACTGATAACGATCAGTTTGATGACTAGTACCCCCCTTCCTACTCTCACAGCCTCAGTAGAATGGCCAAGAACAGGATAGATCATGGAGAGAGAACTATTCTTTCAGGTAGTCTCTCCAATTTATTTATTTTATTTTATTTATTTTACAAAATTTATAACCCGCTCTTCCCACCACAGGCAGCCGAGAGCGGCTAACAGTAAAAATATAAATATAATATAAAACAATTTTAAACACTTTAAAGCATAATAATCCTAACACAGGGACAAAAACTCATTCTACCCTCCCTATCCCCACCCACCTTTATCCCTCTCCCTCACCAAATGCTTGACAGAACAGCCAGGTTTTACAGTTCCTACGGAAGGTCGGGAGGTCCAGGGCCAGACAGGCCCCCATCGGGAGGGAATTCCAAAACCTGAACATCTTTTGAAGACAGTATAAGACCTTTCTATTTGACCTGGCATTTGGTGGGTGGATATAGGCTTTTTGGGGGGGGGGGGTGTAATAAATAAATAAATAAATAGTACTCATCATCAGGAAAGGTGATCGAATCTGGTCATAATGGATAATTTTCCCCAGTTTAATAGTTCTGCAGTGTTCTTTCTCAAGGTAAGTTGTACTTTCTGTTAAAACCACAAAAATTCTGCTTTTTATAAATTTGAGATTCTTATTTAAATAGCAAAGTGATGGATTATATTAAAAGAAAAAAAGCCTTTAGGGCACCTTGAGAAAATAGAAAATGCTAAAACACTCCTTAAATATAACACTTTACAAGAGGGGGAGGAATTCCAATAGTTTGAATAGGTTGAATATAACCTTAAAACAAAATGCTTTTGTTAGCTGAACAGCAAGCAATTTTTAATAGCCAGGAGTATATTTTATTTCATATAGCTGTTTTATTCCATGATGCATGTACACAACATCCTTAAACTCACTTTTTATAACCTGAAATTCTGTTTTGTGTTCCATTACTGCTATTACAGCACATGCTGCTGAAAAAAGGCCACGTATCTTTTTATTTAGCACAGTTATTCTCCTCCCTCCGGTACCACTATATGGTAAATTATAAACTATGACTGCAACTTCAAATCCATTTTCTCATGAGCATTGTCACAGGCTTCAATTGCACAACTAAGTGGTTTTAAGCCCGGGACCCATGAAAATGCCAAGAGGGAAGGTGCTTAACTACTGGCACTACCATATATTATAATTTGCCACACGGTGTCGGAAGAGTACATCACATTAAAAAAAAAATACTTGACCTCTTTTTAGTAACAACTGCAATAATGGCTTTTAATGTCCATTTTCACCAGATTGCTGAACGCATGCAGAGCAAAGAATTCCTATCCCAAAGTTATTTACTGACTAAAGGGCTCATTAAACTTCTGTGAAAGTCAGTGGGAGTCTGTTCAACAACCTAGGCCCAGATTGAGCAATTAAGTACATGCTTTAATAAGTCCTAGTGCAGCTACACGCTTGCTTAAGTGCTGTCCTGAATAAGGAGGCATTCTTCTATCTGGTCCATGATCGTACTCCTAAAAGCTGATCTGAGCAAGTAGGTGGTAAATAATTGAGGGTTAATGCTATAGTGAGCAGAGCAGGAAAAGCACTATGTATTTCAACGATACTCTATATAATCAGGCTTTTTGATCTTTAAAGAACACCACTGAAGTGAAAGACATCTGCTGTGTTGTGTTCCAGGAGCTTCCAGAGCCTGGAAGCCACTAGTGCCATTCTCAGCTGCGTGAGTGTAATCTTAACCCCTTCAAAATCAATGGAGGAATTACTTTCAGCTGTTAGAGAGGCCCCCCTCAATTCCCTGGCTCCTCATCAGACCCTAATCATCTTGTAGGTCCATAGACCACAGCGGTACAGCAGAAATCTGGTGGATTTAAAGAGACTGGGTGTAGGTTCGAGAGGGGATGTCATAGGAGCTGTCTTCAAAAGCATTCAAGTAGGTGTACAGAAGAGCTATTACTGAGGCCAAGCGGTTGTACTTGTCCACGGGCAAAGACACTGCACGGAATAGACTGTTTTGTAGGGATGTGCGAACGTGGTTCAGGGGTTTGGCGTTTGGCCTGAACTTGGGGTGCTCGGCCTGTTCACGAACACCCTAAACCCGAACTGCCCCCCGCCCGAACTGGCCGAACAAAGTTCGGGTTCTGAACCCGTTTGGGCGAGAGACAGGGGGAAACCCAGTTTTCCCTCCCCCCTCCAAGCTGTGCAGGTGGAAGGGACGCTGGGGATCACTCCCCCTCCCCCCCCACACACTGCCCAGCCTTGTAAATGTTTTTATTTATTTATTTATTTTATAAACCCCCCCACCCCAGGGATCGCCCTACGCGGTGGTGCCAGGGCTCCAGCCCTGGGTCTGGCGGTGGCAGTGACAGGGGCAGCGGGTCCGGCAGCACTCCAGAGCACTCCAGGCCTCTACTAGGCCTTCTGGGTCACATGATGGGTCTTGGCCTGTCAGCTCAGTCTCTGCCCTGGAAAAATGTCTAAATGATATTATGGCTAAGCACGGGGTTGAGTGCCATCAGTATGCAGATGATACATAACTCTATATCTCTGTCTTGCCCTGTCAGCTCAGTCTCTGCCCTGGAGGAACATCTGATATAGCTAGCTGGATGCATCAGAGCTATCTCGTGCTTAACATAGGGAAGACTGAGAAGATGCTGGTGGGGAGGGGCAGCCAATATGAGAATGCCCTCTCCATTCTCATGGCCCTGCATTTGTGGGGGTCTGGGTGAAGGTTGTGAGCCAGGTAAAGCTCCTGGGCATCATTTTCAACCGGACTTTGTTCATGAAAGCTCAGGTATTGGATGTGGTTTGAATGTGCTTTTTCCAGCTGTGCAATCTGTGTAAGCTACGGCCATACCTATTCCAGGCTGGCCTCGCTAGGTATATTCATGTGAATTTGGATTAATCTGTAACAACCCAAAATGGGCTGTTACAGATTAATCTGCACCAATCCACACTTGGTCTATGCAAGTGTTGTGGATCCCCACCTCCACACCCCTGAGGGCCTGGCATGTACTTACTGACCTTCAAGGACTTGATTGAAGCTCCACTTGCCAGCCACAGCTGTAGGGGAGCCTGCCAGAAGGTAACGAAGACATGGATAATTGTGGCCAGATCTGAAACAGAAAGAAATGCAGCCTCCTCACCAGATGAAGTTGCTAAAATCAAAAAGCGGTCCTTGTCACCGCCGCAACCCGACATTCCAGGCACAGCAAGGGGTCCAGAAGCACGCCAAGGCTGAAAACCTGGGTAACCAGAAGATGCTGGATCCTGTCAATGGGCAGGAGTCCCAATACCCTCCAAGTCACAGGGTTGTTCAACCATCACTTCAACCTTGCCAGGATTCAGGTTCAGACAGTAGGGATGTGCAAACAGAACTGAGTTTGGAAATTCGGTTTGGTTCGAAAATCGAGTTCAGTTCGAAAGTTTGGTTCAGTTGACCGAACTATTCGAGTTCAGTCGAATTCCTAACCTCCGAACCAAGTTCACCCTTATCCAGTCCCCAACCGCAGCCAGGCATTGGGTAAGCATTGAGATTGCAGAGACTGAGTTGCATGAAAGTAGAGCTGGGTGTCATCAGCATACTGATGGCACTTCACTCCAAACCTCCAAATGTTCTTGCCCAGCAGTTTCAGATATGCATTGAACAAGAGGAGAGAGAAGATGGAACCCTGTGGAACACCACAGGGAACTCCTGAGCGGATGATGAGCAATCTCCCTTCACCACCCACTGAGACCTCCTCAACAGGAACCAACGGAACTACTCAAGAGCAGTCCTATGCACCCCTTACAAATCCTGTAATCATGTCAACAACGTCTCATGATCAACTGTATCAAAGGCCACTGAAAGATCTAACAAGATCAACAGAGCACAGTTCCCTTTGTCAATCTCCAGGTAAAGATTCTTGACCAAAGCCACAGTCACAGTCTACATGCTATACTCCAGACAAAAACTTTCTTAAATGGGTCCAGGAATCCGATAGCATCGAGATTCATTTCATTTATTAAATTTTTACCCCGCCCCTCCTAGAAACAGCTTGGGGCGGCTTACAACAATAAAAAAACAATACATATAAAATATATCTAAAAGCAATTAAAACATATCCAATACAATTCAAGTATTAAAACAGGGCCCAGGAACTCAATAAAACAATAAATAGGGTAGGGGAGATAAAGCCCTCTAACCCACCCACCCCCCTCCCCAAAGGCCTGGGCNCACCCACCCCCTCCCCAAAGGCCTGGGCGAACGGCCAGGTTTTACAAGTTCGCCGGAATGTCAGAAGGCTTGGGGCCAGGCGAGCTTCCTCCAGGAGGGAGTTCCAGAGGTGCGACCTGGCCACTGAGAATGCCCTCTCCATTGTGGCCCCCCGCTTAACGTGGGGGACCTCCACAAAGGCACCCCCGGCGGACCGAAGCGCCACTCTGGGGCACGGAGGGCGAGGCGGTCCCTGAGGTACAAGGGGCCCAGACCATGAAGGGCCTTATAGATCAACACCAAAACCTTGAACCTGGCTCGGCAGGCTATTTATTGGCAACCAGTGCAGAGTCTGGAACACAGGTGTTATGTGCTCCAGACGACCCATCCCTGAAAGGAGGCAGGCTGCCGCATTCTGCACTAGCTGCAGCCTCTGAACTAGGAACAAGGGAAGCCCCACGTAGAGCGCGTTGCAGTAGTCCAGCCTCGAATTCTCGCTCCGCCCTGACAAGACCGGCATCGGCATGAATGTTGAAGTCCCCCAGGACCAGAGTCCTAGAGGAGCCCAGCACCACCTCCGAGGCCAGCTCTTCTAGTGTGGTAAGGGATGCCGACGGACAGAAAGGGGCCCGGTATACCAGCAACACCCCTAGCTTTCCCCCAGCCAAATTGAACACCATGTGAAGGGTCTCAATACCCACAATCTCCTGGACTGGATACCTCCTAACAGGCCAGTCCTCTCTAAAAATAATCGCTACACCACCTCCCCAGCCATCCGTGCGAGGCTGATGCTGCATGGCATACCCAGCCGGAACGAGATTGGCCAACCAGGTCTCCGTAATACATGCGAGATGAGCCTGAGGCTTCTGGGCAACCACCCGTTCAGTATTAATCTTCCCTAAAAAGGGAGGTTTAGAGACAGAAGGGTGATAGCTCGCTGGGGAGTCAGTGTCGAAAGATGGTTTCTTGAGCATGGGCCAGACAATCATAGTTTTAAGGGTGTCTCACAACCTACCCTCCCAAAAGGAGGCACTGACAACCCCAACCAGCAATGGCCCAACGTCTCCTGGCTGACTTTCACCAGTCACAATGGGCAAGTCTCTAATTCACAACTGGCTGCCCGCATCGCTTTAAGCACATCCTTGGCATCAGTGGGCAACACTAACTGAAACTGATCCAAACAAACAGGACAAGGCTGAGCTTCCATAACCCCAAAATCTGATTCTCCAATCAAAGTAACAGCACCACAAGTTGTGGTGAATACGAGCGATTTTTGTCTACAAAGTAATGAATAAAAATGTCACAGCAGACAATAGATGACGCTAGTTCACACCAAAGACAGACTGGATTAACCAGGCCATTCATCACCCAGAACCATCTCTGCAGGACAAGACTTTGCAGATGCTGTGAAAGTGGAGAAGAAAGCATTCTTTGCTGCCACCACTGCATAGTCCTTCAAAAATTATCTATGCCAAACAGGGATGGGCGAACAGATTGCAGTTCAGGTTCGACCGTTCGGTTCAGCCGTTCAGTTCGTTCGCCGTGTTTGGCTTCGACCATTCGGTTCGGTCTTGTTCGGTTCAGGCTTTCGGAAAAAGGCTCTCTGTGCAAGGAATGATGGCCCCAGACCCATGATGGTGGGTCCTGGGGCTAGAGTGGCAACTTCTAGCTATTGGCCACAGCCCTCCCTGCCTGCAACTTGGCCCCAGAACCCTGACGGCAGGTCCTGGGGCTGGAGTGGCTGTTTCTTGATGCGGTGGAATAACAGGCCTCTGTGCGAGGAATTATGGCCCCGGACCCATAACGATGGGTCCTGAGGCTAGAGTGGCAGCTTCTAGATCCATATTGGTGACATCCCTCCCTGCCTGTAACTTGGCCCCAGAACTCTGACAGCAGGTCCTGGGGCTGGAGTGGCTGTTTCTTGATCCGGAGGAATGACATGCCTCTGTGCGAGGAATGATGGCCCCAGACCCATAACGGTGGGTCCTGGGGCTAGAGTGGCAGTTTCTAGATACATATTGGCCACAGCCCTCCCTGCCTGTAACTTGGCCCAAGAACCCTGATGGCGGGTCCTGGGACTGGAGTGGCTGTTAATTGATGCAGTGGAATGACACGTCTCTGTGCGAGGAAGGATGGCCCCAGACCCATGATGGTGGGTCCTGGGGCTAGAGTGGCAGCTTCTAGGTA
>QEPC01010335.1:4786864-4824150 GCA_003113815.1 Sphenodon punctatus | reverse complement strand
GATAGATAGATAGATAGATAGATAGATAGATAGATAGATAGATAGATAGATAGATAGATAGAGAGTTGTAGGAGTTAGCTTAGTGATAGAGATAGCGTTAGTGATTTAGTTTTAGTGTTTGTAGGAGTAGGTCTGTGTACTTATTAGATAATCCATTTAGTTCATAGCATTTAGAATAGTTAATAGCAGTTAGATTTAGTGTAGATAGATATATATTATATTAGATTTTTTTTAAAAAACATATAAAAACAAAAAAACCAAATAAAAAACAAAAGAAAACCATATCAAACCCAATAAAAAACCAAAAAACCCATATAAAAAACACAAAAACACCCATAACAACATTCCCCGAAAGGCCGAACCGAACGACCTGTTCGGACGACCGAACCGAACAGCCGAACCCGAACTCGGCGAACTAGCCGAACTGCCGAAGCAAATGGATGAACCAAACGCAGCCGAACCAAACTGCCAAACCGAATGGACGAACCGAACGCAGCTGAACCAAACGGCCGAACCTGAACCACGATCTGTTCGCCCATCCCTAGTGCCGGTGCGTGGGCACATGTGCACACATTCGCACCTGCATCCCCATTCATCCGCATGGAGCAACTGCCATTTTCCCTGGTTGCTCAGTGCATGAGGACGAGTGGGGTGAGTGGGGATGCATTAGGCAGGTACATGCATGCACCCCCATTCACTGCGGGTGAGTGCGCTGCGTCATTCACATGGGGTTCCCCCACCCATGAACATGCAGCATGGGGTGGGGCTTGGCTTGTGGACGGGGCTTGTGGCAGGACTTGACTTGTGGGCAGCAGCCTGAGAAGGGCCTAGGCGTGCAAAATTCCTAAGTCCAGTCCTGAAGGCAGGGTCTGCAGATCGGGCTCAGAGGAGCGCTCTCCTCCCCCCAACAGCTGGTCATAGGGGAGGGGAACCTAGGAAGAGTGTGCAACCTCTTCCCCACCACCTAACAGCTGATCTTAGGGAAGGGGAGATCTGGGAAGAGCACACACCCTCTTTCCAAGCCCCCCTCCTCCTAATCAGCCTTTGTGGGGCTTGGGAAGCATGCACGTTCCTCCCAGACCTGCCTCCCCATGATCAGCTGTTGGATGGGTAAAGGAGCATGCACGCTCTTCCCAGGACCCCATCAGCTGTTGGGTAGGGGGAGGAGCAGAGTGCACACACACACTCCTCTGCCCATCCCCCCCAACAACTGCCTAGTGCCAACAGGCCAACTCCTGCAACACAGCGGCAGTCTGACCAGCTCCTCGGCCCATCCTGGGGTGTGGAGAGGCTGGTGACGGCCGTAGGGAGGGTGGACTGTGTGACCAGCTCTCCCTGCCAGCCCAAAGTGTGGTGGCTGCACTTATCCGCCACAGGGCCCTTGGGGAATCATGCCTGTTCCAGCTCATGTGGCTGTATCCTGTGTGATCTTACCATACCTAGCTGATTTGACTGAGGATGGACACACACATTTGATTTCTACTTCTGAATTCTCATAAAAATCTGAGGTTGTTGAGATGGTAAGTTCTGACTGCAAGTATTTTTTAAAAATTGTCACAGACAATTTTGTTTCCCCAAAATCAAATGGACAGATGCAAATATAATTGCTATTTGCAGTGGATAACATAAATTCAAGAGGTTAATCTTTCATGTTGTTTGAAGTCTGATCATTTAAAAGTGCCTGACAGAAAAAAGAAAAACCAAACCCAATGTCTGTTTGTGGTGGTGACCCGAGGGCGCGTAACTCCTGAAATTAAGGGGGGGGGGACAGGAAGGAAGGGGGACAGAGGGAGAGAGACAAGGAGTGTAACATTCACAAGAATGCGAGGTCCCACGTGCATGTGCTTGGCTTAGTTACATCAATCTTCTGAGAAAATCCAGTTTCCAATAGATCTACCTATTCTGTTTCCTGAAGCGGCCCCTTGAATGGTTACATTTATGGAAGATGATGAATAAATTCTTTGAAGTTGTTTATTTCAAAGTATCTCACTCTCAGTTGGGAAGTTGGACTAGAAGGATATTTTGTCTCACTCACACCCACCCAGTCTGGCAGTTCTTATATATTCTCCAGAACCCAGCATTACTCTGTACCTCAATAAGGCCAGGGTGGCCAACTGGGCAGCTCGGTGTGGACTTGAGTATGTGTATCATGGACCTAGCACTAGGACATGTCATCACTTATAATATGGTTGGGGGGGAGGGGCTGTAAATTCCATTTGTTTTTTATTTAGAGTCTCCTCAACTCAACCTTTATCTGGTTGAGTTATTTCAATTTCAATTAAGTGTCCCCTTATTTCAATTAAGGGGACACTTAATTGAAATACATCTGCCACTTGCAGCAGTCCTCAGCTATTACTGTGTACGTTTCAGCTCTACACCACCAGACTGACATCCTTCAGCTGTACTGTAAAATGCAAAATCTGTGCTCCATCCTGAAAAATTAGGAGTGCATACTCAACTTTGCTTTTTATTCCTCCCCGTTGGGAGGAAGAATCAGGATTGGAGCAGCAAACTAAAGGACTGAGTCTCACTTGGGATGGAGGGAGAGGGGAGGATTAGTTGGGGAAAATATCATTGCCCCAATGGTCATGAAGATATACTTGGACTACTGCTGTTTGAGCAAATCATAAGCCCACTGTGGTGTAGTGGTTACACTGCCAACTGAAGACAAGGCACAAGTTGCAGAGAGTGAGACCGGCGATCAAATCTCCTCTCAGTCTTTTTTTCTCCCACAACTGTATTTAACTTTGTAAGTGTAATTTTAGTGACTATAACTAACGGAAATATTAATTGACACTGATTTTTATTTTTTTTTAAAGTGCTGCTTTAAGTTTTTACTGATGCAATTAAAGAGAGCAGCGCAGCGCCACCACACATTGCATGGCGCCGCTTGGCCAAGGGAGGGAGGGACACACCCATCATCACTGCTGCCTGACAGGAGGCAAGCAGCATAATACTTGACAAAAGTTACCTCACATCACCTGGCTGTGTGTGTACCGTTCAAGTTGTTCTGTGGTGAATGATGGCCTACCTAGATGCACTCTTCAGAATCGGCAAGTTTATTCTAAAACAAAAATGTTTCCGTTCAAACCTATATATTTAAAGGTTCTAACCCATAGATTTAAATAAGTTTCTCATGCAGTTTTACTTAAAATGTATAAAATCCTATTGCAGCCTTGCAGGTATTTTAGAACCAAAATTTTAGAACCAAAATGATTTGGTTCTTTAAATATATAGGTCCTTTAAATATATAGGTTAAAAAACCTATATATTTAAAGGATCTAACCTATGTATTTAAATGCTAAGTTTCTCATGCAGTTTTACTTAAAATGTATAAAATCCTATTGCAGGGATTTTAGAACCAAGTCCAACATAGATTTTAGAACCAAAATCCTATTGCAGGGATTTTTAGAACCAAAGTTTTAGAACCCAAATGATTTTGTTCTAACCTATATATTTAAAGGATTTAACCTATATATTTAAATGATAATCTTGCCATGCAGTTTGATTTAAAATGTATAAAATCCAGTTGCAGGGGAGATCCTTGTGGACGTGGCTTCTGCCATCTGGGCAACCGTTTGGAGCTCTGCAGAGTCTGTAGAGCACATAATTACTGAGCAAGAACATCAAGGTAAGAAATAAGCATAATCATATATTGCATTCCATAATTTAAATAGTTATAATAAACAGCACCATAATATCACATCTGATGGTGCATTACAACTGATTCCCTATCCCCTAATTGACAGAACAAATCTTTGAAGCAGAAATGGAGAGGCTCCACCAGGAATACATTTCCATCCAGCTCAACCTTGCCGATGTGCTGGATGAACTGAAAGCAATCCGGCATACTGTTGATGCTCTGAGTGGAAAAGGACAGGGTCAAGAAGATGATGGTGTGGTGGGGGGGGTGCAAATTGTTTAAATTTTTTTTGTATATTTTTGGTATTTTATATTTATAGTTGTATTTTTATATTTATAGTTTGTATACTGTTCATATTTTATATTTTTTGGACCACAGTAAATTTTAAAACTGTTGCTTATAATAAACCTTTTTCGATTATTCCTTGCATCTGATTATTTTTGTTAGTCTTTGGCAAAGGAGAGCAAAGGAAAGGGATTATCAGTACCATTACATAACTAATGGATATGTACATATGAATAGAAACATATAATATACAGAAGTAGTTTACTAATTACAGGCCATTAGAGTGCATTAAGTTACTGGTCTGTCTGCAGTTCAACCCCTGGTCACTGTAAAATTTTTATGGAAGTTGAATGGTAATGTTGTAATGGGATGTCAATGTTGAATGGGAATGATGTAAGTCCAAACACATTGACATCTCCTCTATTTGGATGGAATGGGAAAGTCAGTACAATCAACTGGGAAATTTTAATGTTATCTCTTTTTTCATCTTCCTCCGTCCTTCCTTCTTCAAATCACCTCACACTGTCTTCCTGATCTATGCATTCTGTACTGTGTTAGCAGGCAGTAAATAAGAACCCCAGCAACCCAACCGACAATTAGATCTTTTCAAAGTATCTTTGTTTATCTAGGATGTCTTATATAGCTTTCTTTACATGTTGCAGGGTCACCTCTTTGAATATGCCAGGAGCAGAAGCTGACCATTCATTTCTCTATCACTTGGAGCTTAGACAGTGCTACCAACAGCTATGTTTTGGCTTTTTGGGAGATTTGTTCCAGCCTGAGGCCTATTCATCAATTTTCATGAACTCAATTGGTCCACTCCAGGCCTCATCCTTCTAATGTCTCCTCTGACCACCATGGCCAAAATTAGTAATCAGTTCCTAATAATACATTTATGACTGGGAGGACATATGATATTGTTCCATCAAAACATGAGTGGTGTTGAAATAATAAACAAGAAACTGTCATTTGCCCTCTCAGCTTGTACTAAAAATAGGGGACACACCACATGACATGAAACTTATGGGTGGCAACTTAAGAAGTTAAAATAATTTTTAGAAAACATTTTTTTTTAATGCATAATTTTTCTTATGCAGAAATATAAGAGTGTGGTAAAGCGTTGCAGGTAAAGGAAAGCATACATAGTGCGAAAGGATGCTGGAATAGGATTTGATGGATTTAATTTTATCAGTGCAGGGAAAGATACTAGCCTCATTTGGTTTGTGGGGTAGTGATTCCTCCTCACTCTTGATATAAGCCAATCATTAACTGGTACTGCGATTAGTAATTAGTTATATATAGCACCAACTATGTACCTGGTACATAGTTTGAAATTCTGTTTGAAATTAGAGACATCTCCCTGCTGCAAGAGGCTTTCAGTTTGGGATGCACAGAGAAACACTGGATGCAAGGACACATACGTTCCCATTTTACAGATATGAAACTGCGGTTGAGAGTGACTTACCGAAGGCAAGGCAACCCAGTTTCTTCAGTTCATCATAGCAACCTATGGTTTGAATATTGGTCTTCGGTCCAGTCCAGCACCTTATTCATAAGGCCACATTGACTCAATCAATGGCGCCTGCCTGACAGAGTAAATCCCTGCAGGTCCATGGCTGGAGTATGTGTCTGCATAAGTGCAGTCCGACTCCTAGGGAGGAAGCAGGGCTCAAAAAATTACCTGGACCTTTAAAATTACCTGGATCTGTTGTACGCCACCTCGAGATGGAGCCTAAACCAAGCTGAACAAGCATCTGTAAGCCATACTGTTAGGTACAAGCAGGATTGGGAAACCTCATGGGAGGGCCAAATGGGCAATCATTCCGGGAGCAAGCCCGACCATCAGGCTGGCATAAACCCATGATGACATGAGGGTTTGAATGTTGGTGGTCTTATACATGTTGCCGGGCTGTATTGGTGGTGCCCTATGCAGCCCTGCAACATGCATAAGAAATGTTTGTGTGGTTAAACTGTGGTTAGTGTCATGTCAGAAAACACCCTTAGTGCACTGCATCTGCATCTATCTAGATTGCAGAAACAGTAGAGATATACAGGCAGGGACTGGGAGGGTGGGTGTGTGACTGTTGCAATTTGCAAATTGATGCCGTGGCCCTGCCCTGGTCAAGCCTTTGAAATGAAAATAGCATTAATCCAAAGCTATTCAGTTACAGGAAACTCCTCCCTCCCCACCATACTAGTGTCCTCTTTAGTGTGACTGGCTGGCTGGACTGGCTCAGCTGACTATGGATGGCTACATTCTTCTGCTCTTAAGAAAACCCCTCCCCCCCCAACTCCATCTGCCCCTCTAGCACTGTGCCAATGCCTGCCTTAAATGTAAAGACAGTGTGCTGTCATTCATGGTAGAGTCAGTGAACACCAACACCACTACCTCTGGCGCACTGATGGATTGGCAGCCAGCAGATGTGTGTGGGTGGACTTAAGAGAATATTATCATTTATTTTTCAAAATACACTTGTTTGGTATTTTTGGTTAAGTAATCTATATAGCGTGTATTAAGGCCAAGAAAAAAAAATGTTGAAAAAAAAAGGTTGGGGGCTGGGCTGGGCCAATGACCTTTCCACCAAGGTCACACAGACCGGTTAGTAGCAAGCAGCAATGGATTGATAAAGTGGATTGCAAACAACTTAGGCTACACAAAAAATTGCTGCTGCATGCAGGGTTAGGGAGGGTATAGCTGGGCAGGGTGGCAGGTCAGCTCCTTTTAATTGTCTTGCTTGCTCTCTCTCATCATTTTGACTGAGAAGACTTGCTGACCAATGAGTCATTATCAATTATGAGAGTTGTGTGTGTGTCTGTGTTGTGGTGGGTGGGTGGGTGGAGGAAACAGGCAGTTGTGGAGGAAAAAGGCAGATAGGAGACTTGACCCTTGGGCTCTCACTGCAGCTCCTTCAGCGGGCAGCATAATAATAACCACTAGACCACAGTGGCCTGATGCTTTGCCACCTGATAAAATAAAAGTATGTGCTTCTAGCTATGTGCAGAGCTATAGAATATCTACAATGATATATCTACAATGGTCATGTAGATATATCTACTGCGATTAGTCTGCTCTGCACATGCAAGCCAGCGGTGGCAGTGGTGCGGCTTCAGACTCACTTTCACCCACCGCCCGCCCGCTGCTGCTCTCCTGCCTCAATAAAAATTTAACGTAGCCCTTTTAAAAAAAAAAAAAAAAATCACTGTAAATTAACATAATTTTCGGCTACTTATAGTCACTAAAATTACACTAGCCTCCTGACCCTGACTTTCTATGGGATGGGAACGGGAAGAAGTCTTATGTTTGATTGTCTTTCTAGACTGCGATCAAAAGTTATGAAGGGGGGGTGGGGGGTGTGACTGACTACCTGCTTTAATCTCAACCTTTCCCTGCTGGCGCCACTGGGGGAACACTGGCCTATGTGTCTAGACTCTAGGCTAAGGGCAAGGCTATGTGGCTAGGATGGAGGGGCAGGGGAGGAGAGTAGCAAAATTATGAATGTGTGTCTCTCTCATGTCAGCAAGCATAGATGTGTGAACACCGCTAATAAAGACCACCACCAGTTCCAGCTTCCAAGCCTGAAGAACCCTCTGGCCAGAGGGCTGCAAGAACACATCTGGCACAGAAAGAAGCCTCATTCTCAGAGCTGACAAATAACACCACCATTGGAAACATTTTAGGGTAGATGGGGGTGGGGGGCAGAGTGATTCGCTGTTCCCTTCCCTACCCATTCTAAAAATTTCCTAGCAGTTCTCAAGCTGCTTGCAAAGCCCACGCTAGGGCTAGACTGCAGCAGCAGTTAGAGCGTGTTTGGCCAAAACGGTCTTTGAAGTTCCATCATTTTACATATTAACATTGAAGGTTAATATGGAACAGACGCCAATATTCTTCTGCTCGAGTGTTAGTTATTTACAGCTTTACTGCTTTACCCACGCATCTGACCCGGGCCCTGATGTGAAAAAACACTCCCTGTCAGAGCCTCTCGCTTGGAGTCAGAACGGAGGGAGGAGGGGAGGATTAGTTCTAATGAACTTGTCACTATCAGCAGTCAGTAATGTATCAGCTCAGTGAATGCCCCCGGCTCCCACCGCCCACTGGAGTGGCAGCAGACCTCACACTGTGCTGAGGCTGAGCCGCACTGAGCCAGGGGTGGGAAAGGGAATCATCAACTCTGTTCAGTCAGAGCAGAGCAGAGCAGGGACCTTTTTGATAACACACACAGTGAAATTTTGGCAAGTGGCCAGTTTGAACAGACAGCAGCTGTGCTGTTACTTGCATGCTTGGGGCGGGGGGGAGGGTTCAGAAAGAATAATAACCTATTGGTGAGGCTGATAATTCTCATGTGAGAAACCGGTAGACATGCACACAAGTGCACAGATTGAGGGCCACCGATGGGGGGGGGAGGGGGGATTTACTTCCCCCCCACCAAGGGGGGGGGAGTAAATCTAGCAGATATATGCTTGATCAACTACGTGCCATCCATGAGGTGAGTGCCACCCACAGGTGCCACTGCCCAGTGCTGCCAGCAGCAGACAGATGAAGGCCGCTGCCCATGCAGCCCACCACTAGGCCTTCATGTTTAATGCTTTAGAGCATCCCTCTCTGTAGGGGTCATGCCATAGCCCGCCCCGTCCCCCCATCCCCAAATCACACCTCTCTCACTCATAGTAATTGTCTTAAATTAAATTGCACCTCAAAGCAGGAAAGAACTCAGTGTATGATCTGTTTATATATGTATATGTTTATATGTTTATATTTAACTATAATCGTGTGGCCACAGAGAGCAACAAAAATATGAATGGGGATCGGGTGAAGCGAGGAGCAGTTTACCCACAGTTTACCCACACTTGAACATTTCTTATGCATGTTGCAGGCCTGTATTGGTGCCCTATGCAGCCCCGCAACATGCATAAGAAATGTTCAAGCGTGGTTAAGTATGGTTAGCGTCATGTCTGAAAACACCTCAAGAGATTTTTGGCAAGTGGCCACACAACAGCTGTAGCTGTTACTTGCATGATGGGGGTGGGGGGGGATTCCCTTCACAACAAGCCAAGGCAAGCACATGATGCAACTATTTCCTCAAGGCCATACGTCATTCAGGACAAGAGTGGAGATTCGGGGAATATCTCTCTCTCCCCCCCACCCCCGCCACATCCCCAACCAACAGGCCTTTAAATAAAATTCCCAGATGCTGCGTGCCAGTATGTGTCTGGCCCCTGGGTGTGAAATACAATATTATATAATGAATTTTTTATTAATCTATAATGAATCACACTGGGGGACGGATGTGTTAAATTTGTAGCCGTCTCTGTTGAAAGAAACCAAATAAGAGCACGAAGCACAACAAATACAGCAATCCAATTTGTGTTTATTGCATTGATCGGTTTATATTTTAGAATCTATTGCCTTTTCAAAGCCTAATTAAATATATTTGTTCATCAGAGGAAGGCAAAACCCACAGCACACCTCCACAAAAAACCCTTACATTAGGTTGGGAAAAAAGCAGAAGTTTGTGGGGAAATTCCTTCCTAGGGATGGACGAACAGATCGCAGTTCAGGTTCAGCTATTTGGTTGTTCCGGTTCATTTCGCCCATTCGGTTTGCCAGTTCAGTTCATTTGCCGCATTCGGGTTTGGCCATTCGGTTCTGTTCAGTCCTATTCGGTTTGGGTGCTCAGAAAAAGGCTCTCTGTGCAAGGAATGATAGCCCCAGACCCATGACGGTGAGTCTTGGGAATAGAGTGGCAGCTTCTAGGTACATATTGGCCACAGCCCTCCCTGTGTGTAACTGGGCCCCAGAACCCTGGTGGCGGGTCCTCAGGCTGGAGTGGCTGTTTCTTGGTGCATTGGAATGACATTGCCTCTGTGCAAGGAATGATGGCCCCAGACTCATAATGGTGGGTCCTGGGGATAGAGTGGCAGCTTCTAGGTACATATTGGCCACAGCCCTCCCTGCCTGTAACTTGGCCCCAGAACCCTGATGATGGGTCCTGGGGTTGGAGTGGCTGTTCATCCGTCCCCCAGTGTGATTCATCTAAAACCTATTGAACTAAATGGAATATGCTAATAATTAACTACAAAGGCCTTGTCCTACAAACACACTGTATCTCTATCTATCTCTATAGCTAAGCTACTATGTATATCTATCTAGTAACTGTCTATATATACGATATATACAATATTACACAGGGGGAAACACAAAGAACACAGGGAGGGGTACAAAACTGAAATGAAAATCAATCTAATAATAATCCTACTCTGAATAAATCCAAAGCTTAAAACAGGGGAACGGAATCAGGGATGGAATAAGAGGGAGAGGGAAAAGGATTGAATGGAGGGGGGAGGGAGGAAGGAAGATTGAACACAGGGAACACAGGGAGGGGTAAAAACAAAAAAATAACACCTAAATCTATCAAATATAATCTAAATAAGTGATAATATGGAGGTAAATGGTTGGATGGGTGAAATAGGAGGAGGATGGGAATGGATTAGGAATAGGAAGGAACAAAAACTGTTGGGAGAGAGGGAGCCTTCTGAAACGCCTGTTGTTCAAGAACAGCAACTAGCTCAGAAGGTGTTGCGAAGGGAGGAGGTAATCAGTTTTGTTTTTTACTGCGCCCGCCTCACCGCAAGCGCCATTGGCTCTGTGCAGCCGAGCCTGTGGCCAATTGCAGACTGCGAAGCCAGTGGTCTGAGACGAAAAGGGATAGTAATTGGACAGGCTGGCTGCTACTCCAAGCCTCTCCACCCCTGGTGCCTGGAAGTCTGTTCCTCAGCTGACTCCTCCTCCCTGTCACGTTTTGCCTTCCAGTGACACTTTTTTGCCACCCGAACTCACCTGAACACGATCCGAAGTGACCAAACTGTTCGATCATTTCAACGTTCAGAATTGAGTTCAGTTCGGTCAGTCCATGTTCGGATTCGGTCGTCCGAACAGGACGAGTTCATGCCGAACTCTGAACTTCCGAAGCGCGTTCGCCCATCCCTATTCCTTCCTGACTCCATGTAAAAATGGCAGTCGGATATATTAATCCCTGAAGAATAACATTTGTTATTGCACCAAAGCATTCCAAAATTTATGAGGCTGCTTGAAAAAGACTGTCGAGATCCAAGTCAAGGAGGTGAAGAGATGATCAATTTCTCACACACACACTGTCTGAAAAAAAGGAACAAGTAGAGTCAAAACACACAGTAACTGAGTCTGGTTTCCTCCAAGCTTAACTAGATGCAAGTGTTTAAAGCACCCTGTCCCCTCCCCCGGGCCCTGCGGTTGGGGGTGCCACTGGCCAGCCACTATAAATTTGCCACTATAAACTGCAACTATAATAAACTTTCCACCCACTATAAACGTGGTCGGCATGAAATGAGTGGAGTAACTGTGTGGTTATGTCACAGCTCGCTGCTCTAAAAGCATCCATCCAAATCCCCAGCCCCCTCACTTTCATCATGAATGTGATTGTTTATTGTCACCCATGCGAATTGCATCTGCTGTATGCCTATAAAGTCACACAGAAAGTGCACAGCACTCATACACACCAACACGTGTGAATGATCATTGATGCAGAGACACCTTTCACAACATCACACACACATACACACTCACTCACTCACATGTCACATTTGCAGTTGCATACACTTTTGAACCAGTAACACTTAGCTTTCCATGAGGACTTCACTTCACAGGAGGCAGCTCTGTCTGCCCCTGATCACCAGCACCAGCACCCAGCAAATGTATTGATGATGTTGTATGCCGCCTCGAGTCTTCGGAAAGAGTGCGGGATAGAAATTAAATGATGATGATGATGATGATGATAACCTCCTCTTCCTAAAGCTGAGGATCCTCATCTGAGGTCTGTCGGAGTGCCATGCCATCCCAGCACAGCACCACCCACCCAGTCATCTAAGCTTGGCCTTTCCGTTGAGGCCTTGACTGAAGCCTTGGACTTGGGTTGTGTGTCAGTGCGTGCGGGCACGAGAACAACTTCTTCCAAGTCAGTGGTCCAAGTCAGTGCTCTGAATATCTTGGTGAAGGAAAAGAAAAACACAGAAGATGAATTTAAATGATGAATAGAAGAGGACAACAATACTGCCATGTTGCCACCTCCCTAAGCAATATCCTTCTATGTGTATGCACACATGCAGTGGCACTGGCACAGTGAGTGCTTACCTTCTCAATGCTCCTGTATGCCCTCACATATGTCATCCTCCAGATCACAGCCCTGTCGTTGGAGTGCCAATGCCTCTTTAGTTAGCTTCATAATTTCCTCATCTGTGGCTTTCAGAAATTCCTTTGTAATTTTTGGAAGGTAGGCCCTGTTCACGCATATCAATTCAAGTCGTTCAAGATTTGAACTTGAGAGGCTGGTTCTTTTATTACCCACAATAGCACCGTTCAGATGGCACACTCGACGGGGGGCAACCAAGGTGGGATATTGCAAGATTATAGAGTGCTGTCCAAGTGTCTTTTTTTTTCATTCCAATAAATGAGTGGATCAGTACTCATACCAACCACCTCTGCAGACATCAGGTACTGGTCATACATGTCTTCTGCTGCTGCAAGTGACGTCGGTCAGTGCAGAGGATCAGTTCTTCTTTTCCCACGCAGTGCACAATCCAATGACAGGAGGCCATATTTCTTAAAATCGGACCAAACGGATGAAGCATGCCCTTTTGTCTTGTCTTCTGAACTGCTGTCAGTATGATCTTCATCAACTTCAACATCTGTGTTCTCGCTCTGGGACTGTGAGCAAACCAGCCATGATGAAATGTCACGCCATGCAGCATCTGCTGATGCATCCCCACCCAAGATCTTTTTTACCTTCTTAAATCGTGGGTCCAGAGCTGTGGCCATACGGTACAGTGCCCGGACAGTCATCGTCTCAAACTGAGGGCTGTCGTTAATCAACTGTAGCAAGGTACGGGCCATTTCAGCAGCACTCTCTCCATCCTCCTTCTGAGAAAATGTCTCTTGAAGATCTTCAACTTTGCTCTTTAATAAGACGAGCGCTGCCAACGTCTGGCTGAGTGTGGCATCTGCCTTGCTGACAAATTCTGTCATTGTCAGAAAGGACTCCAGCAGAACTAGCAGTGTTTCAATAATATCCCACTGTGTCACTGTTAACTGCATTTCAGAAGCGTCTTGTACTGATTTGGATGCCACAACAAAGGAAGTGTCCACTGCAAGTCTTTGTGTATGCAGTCTCTTGGGGATATCGTGCAGACATCGATAGGAAAAAACTGAAGTGGAATTTTTTTCTTTCTCTGTATCTTCCTGAGCTCACACCGAGATGCTAAAGATCTACAAAAGTGTGCTACCAACTTCTTTGCTCTTTCAGTTGTCTCTATTACAAAATCCTCAGCTTTGAGAAATCTCTTTGCAATCAGATGGAGGGAATGAGCCATGCAAGAAACGCTCTCAAAACCGGCATCACGAATTCCTTTAACGATATTAGGCCTGTTGTCTGCTACTATGAAGCCAATGGAGAGACCAAGCGGCTCCAACCACTGCTTTGTCAGGTCTAATAATTTTCCACGTATGTTGTCTACTGTGTGGATTTGTGGAAAGTGTTACAAAGCAAGTATGTCTTGGTGTCTTTGCAGTAGATTCTTGCCATCACGATGTATCCAATGCCCAGTTATCAACAGGTACTCCATGTGCTGTGCACTGGTCCACATGTCTGTTGTTAGGTGCACAACTGCACCTTCACAATCATGCATAGCTGCTGCCACGGCTTTTCATGATTCATTGTACAGTGTGGGAATGGTCTTTGTGGTAAAGTATACCCTTGAAGGTACCTTCCATCGTGGAGCCATGCCTTCCATCACTTCATGGAACCGCTTGTTCTCCACAAAAGAAAAAGGCAGCATGTCCATTGCAAGCATCTTTGTCACAAGTGTAAGGTAGTACTGTGCAGTTGGGTGAGATGCTGACCATTTCATTTGATTTTGTACAGATTGTTCCAATGTAGTTTGCACAGTAGTGTCACCAGCGGTGTGTGTTGACTGATCTGTGCTTTTCCTTCTGCATTGGGAACTAGTGGCATTCAGAACTGGCATGTGATAGTGCTTCATGTGACTATGCATCCCACTCGTTCCTGGCCGGCTCTTCCCACGTTTGGTTCCTCTCTTGATTTTTCTAGAGCAGTATTTGCACTGTACTACTAATTTCTTCGCATCACAAGCAGTGAAATGTTTCCATACATCAGACCTTTGTCCTGTTCTTGCATCTGTGGAGCCGGCGGTGGTGCCTTGCTGAGGTAATACCGCAGTCTCTTGTGATATTGCTGGAGATGGAGGATGACCCTCTGGTGAAATCCAATTCCTAAACAGGCTCATTGTACTGTTGTGCAATGTGGTGGCGGATTGACTTTGTTGTGCTAAAGAATATCTGTTGAACACAGGGGCTACCTGTGTTCTTTTTGCACATGATGAAGGCAAATCAATTTCTTCCTGTCTCACATTGAATGGGTGATGATGCAAAATCTTTGATCTTTTGCGCAATGGTGTGGAGGATGAGGAGGGTGAACAAGGAGGGTTATAGTCAGGATCAGTGTTATTGCTGTCATTATCATTGATATCAGTTACATCAGCATCACTCACATCAAAGTCATCATAACGGTAACAGCCCATATCTGCAGCAGCAATAGTATTGGTGATGTCTCCCACGAGTCCCTCCTCATCACATGTCTCTAGTGAACGTGGCTCAGTTGTTGTTGTTTCCACTTCAATCACTATGTCCTCGTCCTTCCCCTGGCAATGTTGCACTTGCACATCATCGGATTCTTCTGACACCACTGATGATTTGTCTGCATCTGGGGTGCATCTGTTCAAGAAATCTTCCACTGCCTCCTGAGAGCACTGGAAAACACGGGGCGAAAAAACATTTTTTGAACTCTGTGGCACCAAATGTTTATCAGCCTCAGCCTGTTCCATCTCAACATGTGGTTGTTCCTCCACATGTGATTGCTGCTGTGTTTCCAGCTGCTGCTGCTTCAGATGTTGCTGGTGTGAGTGAGCAGCAGCAGCAGCATGGTCCGACTCCTCCAGACTCTTATGCTGCTGCACTGGGGAGGATGTGGACCATTGAAGTAAGTTAGGCTGCTTCTGCTGGTGGTGTTTTCTTTTGCCATTGTGTAGCATCATGAGTGTTGACAATGATTTTTTGCACTGCTGATGAGATACAGTACGGCAGCGGCGGTTGGAAGTCTCACGAGCCATCGCTTAACAGTTCTTCTGAATCTGTAATTACACAAAGAAAGATTATGGTTGGTAAAACAATATAGAAAAATGTTTTAGAATAATAAGAGATAATGATTCAGAAACACAGTCCATCATGATATTTAATATTTATTTTGATTCTGTGAAGATTAGATCAACATAAAACAGGTTAAAAAAGAGATTGTAAGCACAGTCCAGCAGCAGTGGTAGCCGTTGACTGTTGGCTTCACAATAATGACAGTAGAGTAGAACAACAGAAGTGAACAACATTTGCTTGCTATTAATACAGTACAATATCCACAATCACAGAGCGAATGTTTTCGTAGAATATCGACAGGCCCAAGGTGGATAGATGCACACCATCTTTAAGAAAAAGACTGTTATCATCTGGGGTAATGTCACAGTGCCATACAGAATGCATGTCCATGTCTTTCATAAATCCTCCAACTGACTTGTTGACATTCTTTATACATTTGTTCATCGCCCGCATATTTGTACTGTATCTGTTGCATTGCCGCATGATTAGGTCTGAAAACAATATTTTACACCCACTTAATAGATTCCTTATTTCCAGTAAATCCCTTTTCATGAAGTCAATCAGCTCGACCCCTTTGATTATTCCTATGTCATTTCCACCAGAGTGGATCACTAAGCTAAGCAAGATGGAAGCTCTGAATTTGAAGAAATTAATTATCTTTCTTTCTTTAAAGTGGCCACGCCATTGCACCATCTCAGTCCACCCCTCCTTAGCCACCTCACATTACCATCTTTCAAAGGGAGATCGCATTGTTGGTGTTCATATTTGCAGAATTGCTCCAGTCTTGTTATATAAGAATCACCAATGAACCAGACGTTTTTCATGGCCTTGTAAAACATAAATGTCAAAACTGACTTCAAATTTATAATTTTCTTTAAATGCAGTCACAGAACAAGAACCATGTATACTTACTTATTCTCATAACATACTCCTCTCTTTCCTAGCAAGTATGTAAGCAGTTAAGTCACAAATCTATACTTTAAAATAAAGAAATCATTTTGTATTGTTTTTTTTAAAAATAGGAATGGGTTGTAATGGGAGGGAAAACAAAATACTTGCCTTATTATCTGGCTGCTGCAGTGCTGGCTGTGTCCTTTGTGTGTGTCCCGCCTCCTGGTCCTGGATGAAAATGACACCTCCTCCTAGTAGTTGTTGCTATGAAATCCAAGGAAGAGGCAGGAAACAAAAGTGATGTCACTGAAGGTGAGCTGTAATTAATGATGGTAAATTAATCAATACATGCTAATGTGATGTAATGTAATGTATATATAATGGTGATGTATATACACACACACACACACACACAATCACACTAGGGTAGGGATGATTGTCCCCCGGCCCCGCCAACTGGCTCAGTCAGACAGGAGTAGGACTCAGGAGGACTCAGAGGAGTCATGTCAGGTGGTCAGTGGTTACTCAGGCCAAGTGAGTTGGTCGGTGGTGTCTCCAATGCTATTTTCATTTCAAAGGATTGGCCAGGGGGCAGGGCCAGCATTGATTTACAAATTTCAACAGTTAGTCACCCTCCTCCCTGCCTGTATAGGTCACCTGGCCTAGCAGCAATGAAGAACAAAGGGGGGTGGGGAACCAACCTTTCCAGTTAATGTGATGCAAACTGGCGGTGGCAGGCAGCGGCTTCAGAGCTTTCACTCCCCACCCGCCCACCAGGGTCAAAGTCAAAGGGACCCCATGAAGCGCGTTGCGTTGCATGCCTGAGGGGTCAGGGTCATGAGCGGGCCAGATGCAACTCCGAGCACCGGGTCCGGGTGCAGAGTCACAGTCTACTAGAGCTCCGCTCACATAAGCATAACACATAGCTAGCAAATACGTTTGTTTTATCATGTGGACTGACAGCCATCAGCCCCCATTATTTTCTGTGTGTGAATTCAAACTAAGCCTCCCCCTCCTGCTGCTCCTGAAGCACTCACCCGGCTCTCGCACCCGCCTGCCATGGCCCCGGACCGGACCCCGGGCACGCAATGCGCTTCATGGGGTCCCTTTGACTTTGACCCTGGCGTGCGGATAGGGGGTGAAATCTCTGAAGTCGCTTGCATCTGTCCCGTCCCATCTCCCATTCCATACCATAATAAAACTTGGAGACTGCGGCGGCTTCATATCTTTCACCCCCTACCCACCCACCAGGCCCAGGGTCAAAGTCAAAGGGAGGGACCACTGCATGAAGCGCGTTGCGGGCCCGGGGGTTGGGGCTGGCTTGCATCCTTCCCATTCCATCCATACCATAATAAAACTGAGTGAGTCCTACTCCCTCTGTCCCGGTCCTGGACGGTGCCAGGCGGGAGGCGAAGGGAGGAATCTCTCAGTAATATAACAAAACTATATCACAAAAATATCACCAAAAATATCACAAAAAAGGGGGGTTGGGGAAGTATCCAGTTATTTACCTAGTTACCCAACTTCAAGTAGAGAGCTTGGGAGGCGGGGGGGCAGCAGTTGGCTGTGATGATTGTGAATCAGGCCCTTGGGATTCATTAGGATTTTAACTCAGGGAGAGAAGAGGGGCACAAACACAATTCAAATACAGGCTTTTAAACTATCTGAATGTTAAGGAAGACACAGACAGAGCAGACACTGGAGGGGGAGGCTTTGTTTCAAATAATCACACACAGTAACACACACAGAAAATAATGGGGACGGGGGCTTCTGCCACATGATAAAACAAACGTATTTACTAGTTATGAGTTATGCTTATGTCTGTGGGTGAGCGGAGCTCTAGTCTGCGACTAGTCTGCATCTGCATGCAGCACCCGCCGGACCCGGAGCTGGTGCCCACCCTTGGGGTCGGCCCCCGGCCCAGGCATGCAGCACGCTTCATGCGTGGAGGGGGGGCTGTGAAAGCTATGTGAAGCCACTGCCACAGATGCCGGCTTGCATGACCCTCCCATTCCAATCCATTCCACAATAAAACTGGTCGGGGGAGAGTGCGTGCACGGAGTGGACCCGGTGCCTGCTTATGCAGCTATGCAGCCAGCCGCGCGCACACAACTTTTGCCAGCTTTTGTGATTCATTTGGGAATTTAAGGGAAGGGGCACAAAAATTCAAACACCGGCTTTTTCAATATCTGAATGTTAATGAAGACACACAAAGCCACAATAACACCACTCATGTTTGATTAGCCAACTGAGACTCCCAGTCCCTCTGGCCAGCGGCGCGCAGTGCAGCAGACACAGGCGGCCTGAGGAAGCGCTGCTCTTTGTGCATCAGTAAAAACTTAAAGGAGCAAAAAAAATTTATAAAAAATCATTGTAAATTAACATTTCGGCTACTTATAGTCACTTAAATTAAACTTCAAACTTAAATACAGTTGTGGGAGAAAAAAAGGCAGAGAGGAGATTCGAACCCAGGTCTCTACGCAGCTCCTTTTTTAAGGTGGCAGCGTAACCACTGGATCACAGTGGCCTGATGGTCTACTATGGCAACAGCAACAGTGTTCAAGGAAAGTCAAAAGGACCCCATGAGCATGTTACTTCCCGGGGGTCGGGCAGGGGCAGGCCAGGCGCGAATCTGAGCACCGGGTCTGGGTGTAGAGTCACAGTCTACTAGAGCTCTGCTCACCCACAGACATAAGCATAACACATAGCTAGCAAATACATTTGTTTTATCATGTGGACTGGCAGCCCTCAGTCCCCTGCCACCGCTGGCTTGCATCCGTCCTGTCCCATTCCATTCCACACCATACCATTAGAAAACTGGGAGACATGGCGGCTTCAGAGCTTTCACCCCCGACCCGCCCGCCAGGCCCAGGGTCAAAGTCAAAGAGGGACCACCTCATGAAGTGCATTGCAGCAGGCCCGGGGGTCGGGGCTGGCTTGCATCCTTTCCATTCCATCCATACCATAATAAAACTGAGCCCCTCTGTCCTGGTCCCGGACGGTGCCGGCACTGCCAGGCGGGGAGGCAAAGGAGGGATGAATCTCTCAGTATTAAGTTAATAACACAAAACTCTCAACAACAACAACAACAACCGGCGGCGGTGGCAAACCAAATGCATATGTATCATGTTGTAATCACAGTAACTTACACAAAGAAGTTTTCTTTGGAGTGTATGAGATGACCATATTCACTCAGCGAAAGGAATCTCTCTTCTCGCGTCACGGTGTTGGCAAGTAAAAATCCGTCCTCACACAGCAGGGAGAAAAGGGATCAAATGGTAGCAGTCCCCCAATTTATAGGGACAGCAGAATGAAATTTAAATAGAAACAAAAGAAAAGGGCGGTCTCCCTGTGTCTCTGTCTCTAAGCCAATCAAACGGGTCAGACTAGGGTCAGGGAGTTGCAGCGGCGGATCCCACGCTGCTGAGTCATTCCAGGTGGCGGAACCATGCGGCAATGAATCACAATACACAGCTGCTGCGTTTAAGTGAAAGGTGAAACTTTGTGGCAAACCTGCCGCTTCCGCGTGAGATCTGCAATGGCAACAATACAGCGGCAGCAACCGTGGAAAGCCACAAGTGCAAGCAGCAGAAAGCTCTCCTTCCGACTCGTGGTGCTTTGTGTGGAAAAGAGCTTTCCGCCGGTAAATGCTGCCGCAGCCGTACAGCACTTCAGCCCTATTGGTAATCTTCGGTCTCCCAGCTTTGGTGCATGTACATTGCTCTCAGTCATAAAAGAAACAAGGTCATTAACATAATAATTGAATAAAGCTGGAGCAAGGATGCAACCTTGACGGACATCCCTATCCAAGGAGATACCTCCGGTTAGGGGTTGGTCCAATGCCAGGCACATCTGCATAACATTTTCATAATGTAGTTTGCCAGGTAAAGGAGACAACCATCCATTGAAGACCTGCTAAGTTTCAACCACAACCGTTCTCTATCAGTGGTATCAAATGCGGCCTTCAGGTCCACAAAACAAGAAAACAGAGGTCTCCGGAAGTGAGCTAGAGGGTACTTGGCTATTAAGTGCCTAAGAACATATACATGATCCTGTGTAGATTGGCTAGATCTAAAACCAGCTTGTTCTGGAAATATAACTTTATTACTATCAAGCTAATGCTGGGATCTACCAAGCAAGTACTTCGCATAAAGTTTCCCCACCATAGACAAAAGGCTAATTGGCCTATAGTTTGAAGGGTCATTGGGGTCTCCCTGTTTGAAAATCAGAATTACTAGGCTTTTAAGCCAATGTTTAGGAATCAGACCCTTGGTATTTATTTCCATAAATAAAGGGGCTAATAGAGATGACCACCAACTAGCCTCATGCTTCAATAATTCTGGGGGAATAAAATCAATCCCCAAGGCCTTGCCATTCTTTAATTGTATTATAAGATCAAATATCTCTGTGGGAGTAACTGGTGGACATTCTGAAAATCTATTGATTGGTTGGAGTTCCACCCCATTGGATAAAGAGGAGGATCCAGAAAACAAATGCTCAAAGTGTGACTGCCACTCCAATAAAGAGAGTGTGCTGCCTTGCACCTGAGAGCCGCCAATCGTGGACAGTAACCAAAACTGTCTCAGGTCATTTGATATGGCAGCTTGATGTAACTGTTGCCATTTATCTAATTGATGCTCCAGCTTCTTTCTTTTAGGAGTGATCTATAAGATTTCTTGTTATTAAACATAGAAATCCTATTTCTTTCTGAAGGGAAACTCCTCATCGTCCTTGCTGTCTTCTGAAGGAACCTCCTAGCCCTAACACAGTCCAAATTGAACCAGCCAGGGGATTGGAGAATCCCTAATCTGCGTGATTTCCTGAAAGTCAACAAAGAGATAACCATCTCTATCAGTTCTTCATATATTAAATTTCATTCTGAATGTGACTCCTGTATTTGCTTACATAAGTCCAGCACTGGGTATGAACGAATAAATGACAAAATAAATCACCTAAATTAGAGTTCCACTTGGCTCGTACTGGACATATTACCAACTCAGGGTGGTACTGTTTATTAGAGGAAAATAAGACCCTTGAGTTAGGGGAATAAGAAAATCCGATTAAAAGAGCTAATGGTAAATGTTCTGTTTCCTCTGCAGCGAGGACCTTTAATTCTAAGACCTTAAATAGAAAACTAGAAGAAATTTAAAAATAATCGATAACACTAGAGTCTAATTTGGAATGAAAGGTAAAATGTCCTTACAGATCACCAGGAAGCATTTCATTCAGCATCACTAAATCGAGATCATTCAAAAATTGAGAGAGCCTATAGGCCCTAGGGCATTTTATCATGTCCTTTGATACCTGTGAGTTATTGAATGGAGGAATTATTATATAATCAGAATCCAAGGTCTCTAAATTAGCATTAGAATTGCCAGTTCGAGTGTTCATGTCTCCTCCAAGAATCAAAATAGCCGTAAGAAATTTTAAATAAACTTCCTGAATTGCCCTTGTAACAAAGGACCAAATGTCATCTGTATAATAAAGGGACATACTGGGTGGCATTCATTAACAAGAGCTCTATACCATGCAAAAAAACACAATGCCATAAGGCAAAGAAAGATCTAAAATACTCAACCAAGTTGATCTTAGCGTGCTTAGACTGCCGTATTAATAAAGCTAGCCTCTCAGTCAGTCTACTTCTTGCACTAAGGGAGGTTGCTTTTAGGCTGCGTACATCGAATCCTTGCTGATATAAATCCATTTCTGCCCAAATTTCTTGGAGAAGAAGAATATCATAAATCTCAAGCAGGCATTTGAAATCCGGATCCAGAACACGTTGCTTCCAACCTGAAATATTCCAACTTATTAAACTTAAATGGTCAATTCCATGTTTGACCAGTCAGTCCATATTCAATTTGCCCAAATCGGGGAGACCGGCGCGAGAGTGAGCTGAGGCAGCGTTGGGACAGCTTGACAGCCTAATTGCCGGTCGTGAGGGAGGAACCACCGGACCTGCTCCAGAGCGAGGCTGTGCGGGGCTATTTCAAACCGTGGCCACCGAAGGTTGGATGTGGAGGTGGAGAGAGCGGCATGAAAGTGAGCTGAGGTGGCCTTGGGACAGCTTGACAGCTTAATTGCTGGTCGTGAGGGAGGAACCACCGGACCTGCTCCAGAGCGAGGCTGTGCAGGGCTATTTCAAACCGTGGCTGCTGGGGGCAGCACCAGAGGCGCACACTGGGGCAGTACATCTAAGGGCTGTGCGCGCAAGGACGTGCCCTTGTGAACACAGCCTTAGGCACCGGCGGGTGCCCGGGGTGCTGGCATGTGTCTGGGTTGTCTGTCTTGGTGCTCCCCCTTGTTACTTAATGTTGGCGTGATCCCTTGCTAGCTTCGACTATGCTGGTCAACTTTCAAAAAGGCCCTGGAGGGCATAGAGTGGGGACTCCCCCACTGAAACAAAGGAAGCTGGATGATTTCCTAAAACTTCCGGATTTACAGAAGGCTCCGCCAGAACTTTCCCCCCTCATATCTTCTGATATTCCTTTGTCTAATAAATTTGCTCAGCTAGTCAATGATCCCCTGATGGAAGGACAGGGCTCACCTGTGATGGTCGGTGGAAGCCCATGGAAATGGCAGCTGACTGTGAGTGAGGAATTTAGTCCACTGGCTAGTTTAGCAGGGAGTCCGGTGTCTCCCAGTGTCTCGGGCGACTGCCCAAGCCCTGTACAAGGGGACAATCCATCTTGGGCCCACACTCTTGCTGAACAGACTTTATTAATAGGGAAAACCCTCCATCACATTTTTGCTCAACTTTGTATACTTACCCGGATTGTGGAAGAAAACAACACGGGAATTATTGTGGGTTTTAGAAATGTTGGGAGAGAGGAGGGGGTCGGGACAAAAGGGGTTACTATACAAACTGTACCCCAGTCTGGGAGTAATACTTTTGCTTCCTTGGCCCCCAGTGACCTTAGTGACGCTAATAAAATGGTGCTACCTCCCCCCGAGTGGCAGAGGAGGTTTGTAATTTTACCTTGTGTAACTCGGCAGTGGTAATATTGGCCCACCCCTTTCCATTGGGCTTTTTACCCCAGTGGGCTACACCTTTTTTGATGGCACAACATTTACGATCACTCCTCTCTATCCCATGTCATCCCAGAGAGATCAAGGGAATTAGGATTAGGAAACAAGGATCAGTCCTTGTTTAAAGCTGTAATCTCCTTTCGGAGAAGTTACTGGGTGGACTGTCTTCTAAGGGCCAGACATGTTCTGGCTAATAATGAGATCTGGATTGCGAAAATGTTTGTTCATATTCATTTACAACAACTTTGCGATGATAGATTTAAAAGGGGGTTAGGAGTCCCCCCTTTAAGGCCCCCTGCTACAATAATGGATGACCAAATTGACCCGGCTCCCCATCTGAGGGTCCCCTCCCAGGCCCCCTCTAAAAAAGTATTGGGTGAGAGACATGCGGGGGGAGGGTAGTGGTACTTATTCTATTTTGGACATGGAATGTGTGACAGGGGCACAAGTGGTGCAAGAAATGTCTTCAGGGGCTGGTCCAGGGGTGGTAGTTGCTAGTTTGCCGGGGAATAAGGAACCTCCTTTGAACTCGGTTGCTTCTGATAGGCAGGAGATGGTGGTTCCAGATATGGAAGGCAGTAATTCAGTGAATCCCATGAGGGCTCCTAATAAGTCTTGCCCCCTAGAAGTAGGGGTACGAGTTAGGTCTTTAGAGCTGGGCCAAATGGGTGAAGTAATTTGCATAGATGGGGTTCAGGAGCCTGGTCAGGTTTATATAGCTAACTCTGCTACTAGCTGTCCGGAATTGACTTCTGGACTAGCTGTAGGGCTTTGGAGGAAAATGAAATAGGCTGTGTTAAGCCTGCGGTTCCCTCCCTGCCCATGAGTGTGCCATTGGTGGCTAGCGATTTAATCATCTTACATTCGCAGGATGGGACTAAGTGTCTTGGGGAAGTACAATTAGAAGGGACGGATAGTGATTGGGCTGGAGTATCTGTCTCAAGGGCTGCTTTTTCCCCCTTGGTTGAGATTCCTCAGGATGTAGAAATTGAAGGGGGTGGGGGGATTTAGATATTGTTTTGGGGGATACAGCTGTCACTGATACCCCCCTTTGTTCCCCCCCCCCCCCCCATTGGATTCAGGCCTCAGCAGTGCTTTGGAGGCTGGAGTGGTAAAACCTAAGATCGACTGACTTATAAAGGCTCATAGACCTGGTTCCTTGCATGTCCTGTTCTGGAATGTCTCAGGGTGGAACTACAGGGTGCTACAGGGCCTGGGTTCTTCTCCCTCTTAAGGAATTTTGATATTGTGCTGATTCAGGAAACTTGGCTAGTAGTGGACGAGCTTACCCTTCAGGGTTTTGAGGTAATAGGTCAGCCGGCATGCAAGATTGCCACCATGGGTAGACCGAGAGGAGGGCTTGCCTGTATGGTGAGCATGGATTTGAACCTTGGGATAGTTCCCCTTTTATATCCTACACCACATGTTTGTGGCTGCCTTTTGAAACTTCTCGATCTTTTGCTTTTGGTGGTCTCAGTCTATATTCTGCTGGCCAATGCCCCGAGCTATCAGGAGGGGATATGGATGGAGGTATCTACCTTCCTGGTGAATTTGAGGAATTTGTACCCGGAGGCTGGCCTTCTTTTGGCAAGGGATTTCAACTCAAGGATAGGATCCTGGGATCGAGATTTATACAATTTTGGATCTTTCTGGCAGGAGGAAGATCCCTCTCCTCTTTTGGAGAGATGTTCAAAGGATGAGGACTTAAATAGGCATGGTGTCATTTTTTCTAAATTTCTGGCAGATTCTGATCTGTATGCACTGAATGGATGGGGGTGGAATGATTACCCAGGTGAATTTACTCATATCTCCAAAAGGGGGAGTAGTGTTATTGATTATCTCTCAGTCTTGGCAGGAATTATCCCCCTTGTCTCTGATTTTTCTGTGGGTGCTTGGACAGCTAGCGACCATATGTCTGTTAGATTTTCCCTAAATTTAGGGGTTTCATCTCCTCCACCAGTCCCTTTAGTGAGTTTTGATCATAGTCCAGTTAGGAGGAAATGGGATGATGCCTTGGGTCTATTCTTGGGGTCTGCTCTCTACTCAGAGAAGGGGAAGCAGGCTAGAAACCTTTTTTTTGAAGGCCTCCTCTCCAGATGCCATCTTGGCTCAGTTTCAGATAGTATTAGAGTGGCTTTGCCCTATATTGGTATCCACTCCCCCACGTACTGCTAAGGTAGGTTCGTCCATGGTATCGTCGTGGTTAGATAGAAGTTGCCATGCTGCCCGTGTTTCGGTGTTTCGCCCTGTCTATAGGTTATATATGGCTTCCGGTTCTGATTTGGTGAGAGAAGATTTGGTGGCTAAAAGGGGTGATTATAGGAAACTCCTTAGAGCTAAGAGGGAGTCACACTACACACAGATATGGGCCCAAATTGATAAAGCCTCTAAGGATTTAAGTTCCCAGGGGTTCTGGAAATTGGTCAGAGGAATCGGGAAAGGGTCTAATTCTGGGCGCATACGTGTTTCTGCTGAGGCTTGGGAGGAGCATTTTGCTTTATTGTTCTCTCCCCCTATTGAGCTCAGATTGGTTTTGTTGCCTATGGCTCGAGAGTGGCCGCCGGTTATCCCGGAAGAAATTAGGGAGCTGATCTCTTCCTTAAATTCAGGAAAGTCCCCTGGGGGGGATTTTTTTCCTGCCGAACTTTTAAAGGGAAATGTTGATTGGTGGGCCCCATTATTAGCAGTGTTATTACTGCTATAAATACTCAGGGGAAGGTTCCAGCAGATTGGGCAGAGGCAATTGTGGTCCCAGTTTTGAAGAAAGGGGCTGGCAATGACCTGAAGAATTTTAGGCCTATTAGTCTACTTAGTATACTGGGTAAACTTTATGCCAAATTTTTATTGCGTAAGCTCAAAAGCTGGGTTAAGGCTCAGGATATTCTGGCAAGCAAGCAAATTGTTTTTTGTGAAGGGTGCTCAACTGTTGATCATTGCTTTTTACTTTCACATCTTATCCAGAAGTATGCTTCCCCAGGGGATGCACTGTTTGCGGCCTTTGTGGATCGCGGGCCGCTTTTGACTTGGTGCCGAGGGAGCATCTTTGGCAAAAACTTTTTGCCCTTAATATTGACAGAAGATTGTTGCACTTGATAAGGGAGCTGTATACGGATACCTATATTAGAGTTAGGGGTCCAGGGGTCCTTATCAAATAAGATCCAGACCAGGAGGGGGGTTAAGCAGGGGTGTATTCTGGCCCCCACCCTGTTTAATTTATATTTAAATGACTTGATTAGAGAGTTTATAGTTGAGAAGTGCCATCCCCCCATGGTATGTAGCATCCAAATTTCCTGTCTACTTTATGCGGACGATACTGTCCTTTTGTCCCGTATGCAAATTGGTTTGAGGCGTGCTCTGGAATTGTTTGGAAAATACTGCCACACAAATCTGGTTGAAATTAATTATACTAAGACCAAAGTGGTTGTGTTTTCACGTAATTCAATAAAAGGTGGTTCAGAGATGATAAGGAATTAGAACAAGTAAGGGTTTATAAATATGTAGGGCTCCTTTTTCAAACTTTGGGTACATGGTCTTTACAGTCCTTAAGTGCTAGTTCTCGGGCCAAGTAATTATCTAAGATCTTGTTGGACTTTTTTCGGTTGCATGGTGGGAGGTTGATCAATCCGGCTATCAAAGTCTTTCTGCATAAATGTGTGCCGCAGTTACTCTATGGTGCCCTTCTCTGGGCCTTAAATAGAATCAAGGATTTAGAACATATCCAGGTGGGGTTTTGCGTTCTTTACTCCTTGCCCCCCCCCCCCGGTGTGAGTACTCTGTCTCTGGAATGTGGTGTTATTCCCCTGAATGAAAGGATATGGCGGGGAGTGCTGAATTATTGGTTAAAGTTGTTCTTCGGCCTGGTCGCTCCACTTACACATGTGGTGGTTTCTGATAGCACCCCTAGTAGATGGGTACAGACAGTCGTTAAGAAGTTAAACTATCTGGGTTTCTCCCCCAAGGCTCTTTCTCCCTTGGGGTATAAAATCTCTAAGAAAATGGTGTACCAGAGGTTAGCGGATATTGGCCGTCAGGAGAGATGGACTGTATTAAGTGCAAGTTCTGTGCTGGGCCCTCAGAAGCGCCTTATGTCTGAGACAGATCATCCGAGGGCATATTTGGTTTATGGGCTCCCCACGGTGAGGAGAAGGCTTTTCTTTTTGGCTCAGGTGAATTATTTTCCCTCATCGCTTACCCTAGGGAGATATCAAGGTATCCTGTTGGCCTAGCGCCTTTGCCAATGCCCTCTGAAGCAGGTTGAGTCTTTAAGTCATATTATTCTTGATTGCCCTCTGTACACTGACCTCCATCAGAGATTAATATCTCCTGTGATCAGTGCTTTCCCTGATAGGTCATGTGAGTTTTATATTAAGCAGCTAGTAAGGAGATTACATGGAAGGTGTCTCCATTTTTATTCTGTGTTTATGTTATTAAACAGCGTTAGGGGTGTTTAATTCACCCATCTTGCTTATTAATTTTATATTTTATATATGTTTTTATATTTGGTTGTTTTTCTTTATATCTATTTATGTATGTATGTTTTTTCTTTGATGTTTGTTTCTATTTTTGCAATGACCTTTTGGTTTCGCAATAAAGTTGGGGATTATTAAAGATGCTATACAACTATGTAGAGAGGAGATAGTATGTTCTGCCAGACAAGGACCTGGCTTGAGGCTGTCTGTAGCTACTCAGACAACCTCTTGGCCCCCACAAAGTTGGGTGGGGTGCTCTTACAGCACACCAAGCTACAGCGCCTACCCCCAGACAGCCTATGTTGTCCGTCCATAGGCTAGCAGAGGCAGCTGAGGAAGCTAAAGCTTTAGCTCTTCCTCTGATGCCCACCTATAGAGCTGACCCTGTAGCTCTGGCATTTAGGATCAACCTTCAGTATCGGAACCCCCATATTAATTGGTATCTCAAAAACAACATCCAGCTATACCTCGGTAATATCTTGGGGTGTCCTCCACCTTTCATTGCTGTGTCCCATCTTCTTGTATTGCCATCATTTAGACATACTCAGTGGCTGGTTGTTTATTTCTCAAATGCACAGATGTCTGATTATGTATTAGCCCAATCCCAGTTGCTCTACTCTTGGGTAATTTGTGTATCTCAAGTATATATATCCCTGCAGTTTTTCCCTTTATTTCCAACCTGGGTGCAACTCGATCCCATACAACCTGTACATCAGGAACCCATAATAGGACCTGCAGTGCAGGCTGAGGGGAGGCCTCCAGGACCGGACTTGCAACCAGAGGGAAGAGGGTCCTATAAAGGGCCAGACTTTATGGTGGGACCAGAATTTCATTCAGAGGGGGGACCATTAGGGCTCGTATCACAAGCACAGGCACTTCAACCTAATTCTGATCCGATCAGCAAAAGATCTTTTCACTCGCTTACTACGGTTTCAAATGGAATACAGCCTCAGGGACTGGCACAAGGTCAAAGCACAGCCCTGGGGAACTCTGATCCCTTATCTCTCCCTATGTCCGGTATGGCTAGGGACCAGCGATCTTTTATCGCGGCTAAATCAGTTCATTATCAGATGTCATCCACTCCAATTCCTCCTAACTCCTTTTCTCCCCCAGCGCCACAGAGTGTGGCAACTCGGGAAACGTGTTTGCAGGGGTAATTACCTGAGGCCTGTGTGATGAACAGGGGCCATGAAGTAGGATCTGATCATGGCTTGTTGAACATCCCATGACAGAATTCGGTCCCACCCTGCGATGGACTGACAGTTTGCTCTTGGAACATCGCAGGTTGGGCCAGGCAAGAACTCGACTCGGACTTTACTACTTATCTTAAGTCTTTTTTAGTCATCCTTGTCCAAGAAACTTGGACTAGGACACCGCCGTCCTTGGAAGGCTATGTAGCCTTTGATCTGCCAGCTGTTAAGTATCACCAGAGAGGCCGCCCCCGTGGTGGGTTGGCCTGTTTTATTGCCCATAGAGCCCCAACCAGGGTTATTGAATCTGATACGATTCATCCTTTGGCCCAGAGTTTGGTGCTTCAAGTGGGCTCTACTTTACTCTTGCTAGTGAACACATATACGCCCCCTTCTAGTGCAGGCTCATATAGGAAGGGCATGTGGGATGCCTTACAGCAGTTTTTGGAGGCCCTTGAAACTAAATATCCAGCAGGCCTTCTTATAGTCATGGGCGATCTCAATGCTCGGATAGGACCTGACGATTTATCACTCAAGCCGTACTGTGATCCCCTCCCTCCTGACCCCTTGGGAATATTGAAGACGAGAATCTCAAAGGACGGCAGGCTCAATACAACTGGCATTAGGCTGGCTAACTTGGCCACTGACCTTAATCTTCATATACTCAATGGGGCTGGGTTTGGGGACTCGGAGGGTGAATTCACGTATCTGGGGCCAGGTGGCTCCAGCTTGGTTGATTACACTCTAGTCTCTCCTCCTGTGCTACCTCTTATCCGGGCTTTCGAGGTGGGAACCAACTTGGTCTCAGACCATCTACCCTTGACATGCACAACACATTGGCACTCTCCTCTGCTGTCCCCATTAAGATAATCCAGGACCCGGTTGAGCCTTCTCTGGACATATACAAGGCACCACGTTGGAGTAACTCACTGTCTAAACATCTTCATGAGTTTACCATTAAAACCACATGTAGTAACACATGAGATCAGCTACTTGCCTCCTGCCAGGTCTCTGAGGTAATATGTTTTACTTATTGAGCAACTGACACATCATATCTTGCCCGGTGAGAGGGCCTCCTCAGTAGGTTATTTAGGGAGGCATAAACCGTGGTTTGATAAGGAATGCCAAGCAGCTAAGGCTCAATTACAGTCCATTTACAGACATTACAGGAAAGGTTCTACTGTCCAGCTACCGGCCACCTACTTTGGCCTGCTGGCTAAGTATAGGCGCCTTATTAAGGAAAAGAAAAATCTTTTTCATGAGCTTCGGTGGGCTAATCTCCTCCAGGCAGCCAACCAGAATGACACAAAATCATTCTGGCGCCTGGTCAATGGGTCAATTAATCATGAGCTCACCAATCCTACATTCCCTATCTCCCCTCAAGTTTGGATAGACCATTTTTATTCCCTGTACAATCCGGCCAGTGGTTTTTCATCACAGGCCGAGGTGTCTGGGTCCATGGAGGATCTTCCTCCCTGGCCTCCTGTTCATGAGGATGAAATAGAAGCCCTGGTGGATTCTTTGAGGAATTGCAAAGCTCCTGGGCCAGACCTTATCCAAGCAGAGTTTATTAAGATGCACAGGGACTGCTGGCTTCCCATTTTGGCAGCTTTGTTCACGGCCATCAACAGCTCAGGACTGAACCCAAAAGACTGGCAGAAGGCTATAATTGTTCCTATATATAAAAAAGGCCCTGCCAATGAGCCCGGAAATTATAGACCTATTAGCCTTCTCAGCGTGCTTGGGAAGCTTTACGCAAAACTGCTACTGACCAAGCTTATCGGGTGGTTTGAGGAATCTAAAGCAATAGCTCCGGAACAAGCTGGCTTTCAGGAGGGGCACTCCACTATTTATCACTGCACCATCTTATTCCATCTTACCGTCAAATATAGGGAACGGAATGGAGCCTTGTATGTAGCCTTTTTAGACCTAAATGCGGCATTCGATTCAATTGACAGGTCCATTCTTTGGGCCAAACTGGTTAAATCATCAATTGATAAAAGGCTCCTGATCCTTATCCTCTCCCTTTATTCAAATTCTGTGCTTGCGGTTAGGGTTGACCCCCAGGGCCATATTACCCCTCCGGTAGTTACGTGCGCTGGTGTTAAGCAGGGCTGTGTGCTGGCTCCTGCTTTATTCAATTATTACATCAATGATGTTATTGCCCTTGTGTCAGACCAGAAGTTCCACTCCCCCAAGCTGGCTACTAGATCAATCGGAGCCCTCTTCTATGCCGATGATGTGGCCCTACTATCACAGACCCAGGTGGGTTTACTCAGGCAGCTTGCAGTGTTTGCGACCTTTTGTGATTCCCACCGACTGACTGTTAATGCCCCAAAATCTCAAGTAGTAGTCTTTTCTAGGAGAAGGAAAGTATTTAACTGGGCCATAGCAGGGCAGTCCCTCCATCAGGTCTCTAGCTTTAGATACCTGGGGATGCTATTCCATAAAGCAGGGAGCTGGAGGGACCATATCCGGAGGGCTACTTCCATAGCCAAAGGCTCCTCTCACTCCATTCTTCGCTTCTTCACACATTCGGGAAGGAGTGCTGTTGATCTTGCTATCCAGGTACATAACTCTAAGGTTAGAGCCCAGGCCCTATATGGAGCCGAGCTATGGGCACCCTTCCGTTCCAATTCTTTCAATTCCCTGCAGGCTAGAATTCTCCAGGGGCTATTATGCATCTCCAAGGGTATGCTGCTATTAGGCAGGAAGTGGGACAGCCTAATTGGCAACAGATGGCAATTGAGCGCGCTTTGAAATTCTGGGCAAAAATTGAAATCTCCAGTATTCCTGGACTTCTGCTGGGTCTTAGAGAAGACCCTTTTGTTAGCTCATGGGTGGAGATGGAGAAGTTGGGATCCATTCTGAGACATATGGGCTTCTCTAAGGAGAATTTAAGGCATAAGCCCCTGACTGCACTCACTAAAGAAATTGTTGTAAGGTGGCGAGACATAGGGAGGCAGGGAGAATTGTCTAGCATCAGGGAAACAGTGCATACGAGAGACTATTTATTGTGGGTGCCCAAAATAGATCAGATGGCCCGGTATCTCCAGGAGCCCAAATCTCTGAGAGGGAAGTCCCTCATTGCACGAGCCAGAATAAATGCCCTCCCTACCACCTTACTAGAAGGACGTATAAGAGGGTTTCCATTTTCCAGTTGCCCATTTGATTATCTGGCAGTCGAGGCTACGGATCATTTTATTTTGGACTGCCACTTGTATGACGAGCCCAGGAACATTTTTCTGGCTGTTCATATTAGGAACCTGGCTGTTCATATTAGGAAGAACAAATCAGGCACTTCTCATCCACCTACTGGACAATTCAAACTCAGAGGTCATCAGGAGCTTGGCGAAGTTTCTAATTGCGTCTGTTCACATTAGGGATAGATTCCTATCCTTTATGCCTATAGCACCTACATTACTGGATCATTCTGGGGTGGTATAGCTTCCTTTTTGAGGGATCAGACTATCTTATCTACCACTGCTAGTGCCTCCCCTAAATTTAATTAATCTCATTTGGTGTTACCCCTCCTCTAGAATTCACCTGGGTGGTGGAAGGGGTCCCTGCCTTTATGTCATAGTGCTATGCACCAGTCAGAGTTGATTGCATTTTTGTTTTTTATTGTATAAATCAATCATGAGTCTGTATTTTAATCTTGTTTATAACTTTTGCTTTTTTCTGGCTAAGTCTTAAGTTTCACTAATTGGATATTTTGTTTGTTTGTGTGTACTGGGATGAATTTGTCCATGTTGGACATTTATTTCTCCCAAGGATGTAAGCTATGGCCTATGGCCACGCCAATAAAGATTTTACCTTACCTTACCTTACCAATAAAGTTATTATTGTATGTTAAATTGCCCAAATCAGACTTGTTATTAACCACTTGGGTTTTAAGTCTACTTGAGAAGGGGAGACATAGGATGAAGGTTGAGGGAACTCATTAGAATGGCTGGGTGCATTATATTCGCTTACACAAGGCTCCACTGCCAGCCCATCTGCAAGCTCAGGAGGCAGCCCTAGTTGCGCTGCACATAATTTGAGTCCCAAGGAACTAGAGAGAAGAAATCCAGAGGAGAGCCTGTAGTAGCACCATTATCCTCAGTAGTTATAGAAATGAGTTGGCTTTTTAGAGGGGCAGGCCTAAATAAAATGTCATTGCCATGTGGGAGAGATTCTTCCCATGGCTGGTTCTTTACAGACCCAGCCACTATCGACCTATTTAAGATGGTTGTTTCTGCAGAACTCCCAAGGGAGTCTATATGACCAAGACCCTGGGACAGGGGACTCACCAATAAAGATGGACTAGAGGGAGTTATTAAATGGGGGGTAGCCAAATTGATGGGCTTCTCCAACCCCGATGGCAAATGAGCACCAAGGCACTCATTATCCTGTCTGGGATGAAACCTCTCCAACTGCAGGTAAAGCTCATCCATCTGTTCAATAAAAACTTTTTGAGCAGTAGCCAGAGAAGGGCCTTGTGCCTGTACTAATAATTCCTTTTCCACCGGGGGAGTGGATAGGTCACGACGAACCTGCTGGCATTCTACCTCCATCTCTATTTCATGGGTTACATCAATAAAATTACCACAATCTTTAGATGGCAGTCCCCTTACCATCTTGTCCTTTCTATTAGGAGGTCCAATGGCTGAGAGTTGGTTTGAGCTACAACCCTTTTTGTTTAAAAAACCCCGTGGGGGCTTAGGAGAAGAATGATTATTAAACCTAATAGGGGGGTTAGCCCCAGGCTTAGCACTAGAAGCTTTTGAGACAAAAACATTCTTGTCTCTCAAACTCCCAGCTTGCTGAAATATATCAGCCACCAAAGGTTGGTTGTTGAACAAAACGTTAATCGTCCAGCAATCATTACTTATACACAAGTGTTCCAAGTTGATAATATCCCGCCTTGTCACCACTTTCCTCAATAATAGTCTTAAGTGCTCAGCTATATCTAATACCATATTCCAGAAAGGAAGATGCCCAGATGGTAATGGGAGAATTGTGAATATAACATTCAGTGGGAGACATATACAATTTGATAAATTTATCCTCTCTACATCGGGAGAGGAAGGATAATGCCTAGTATTTGATTCGGCAGGAGTTGTTGCCCGCTGGTTAATAATTTCATGATCCTGGCTGCCCAAGGGCAAACATACGAGATTAAGATCTACTTTCTGCAAGGACTGCACCATAAAGGTTAAAGTCCTCATTTCAGCACTCGTATTATATTGTTGAAACAGATAATGGACAGTTTTAGCAGTTAGCAAAACATGCTCAGCTATGAACTTAGGAAAATTCAACATTCCTGGGTTACATACATTCTTGGTGGGAGAGAAAGAGCCACTTAAGCTCTCAAAAAACTCATCAGAAATCAAAGACAATTGATGCGTAAAATTAGTCACATTACTATCACTAGATTCTGATAAAGGAGCATATTTGTTAATTACCGGGACATTACAAGAAGACATCCCAGGAATAGAGACGTTTTCAGTTGTAGGCACCAAAAAACTATCAAGCCTCCGTTGTTTAGGGCTTTGTAACACAGGAGGAGAAATGATAGCAGCCTCTGCCCTAGATCACTTTAATTTAGGCATAATAAAAGTTCGATAGAGATTATTACTAGGCCCAATACTAGCCGCCCAGAGGCGCACTTGTTCAACCACTAAAGGCAAAAATAAGATGGTATAATATTCCCCCTTCGGGACCACCCTGAGCACTGTAATCCCCCGATACTTCCTCTGTCACCAAGGGTCCCGAATTACCAGCCTGGACTCCACAGGGCCAAACGACCATAGCTTCTTAAAAGGGAAGGTGCAATGGCCTGAATAATGTTGCCAAATCTCAGACACAACCACAAATAGAGTTAACAGGACAATGATTACCACAAAACTTCCAGAATGAGCCCCACCCGCGCCCGGCCTGCACCTAAGGCTGCGTGCACAAGGGTGCGCCCTTGCGCGCGCTGTCCTTAGGTGCGTGCCTGTGTCACGCACCTAAGGATCCTGATCCTCAGTAGTCCAATCAGCGATCCCCAATAGGGGGGCATGTCTCAGCTGGCAATTAACAATCAATGGCTCACCTTGTAGCAATGTCCAGCAGAGGGTCTCTCGTCAGAGAGTTTCAAGAGAGGATTAACAGTAGCGTTTCAGGGGCAGCAGCTCACCTGGTAGCAATCCAGAGGCAATGTTCTCCCCAACCGCCAACCACACACAATCCCACCGAGAGAGAGAGAGAGAGTGCACGCCCATTGCTGTGTGGACTCACCTGCCTGACCATACTCCTGTGACTGACATGGAATGGGTAGTGTTGTGTGCTTGGTGCTGATGATGTTTGTCCATTATGGTTGTGTCCCTTGGGGGCTTGTGCATGTGGCATGCATCCTCATACTTTCCTTGCAGTTGAATGCATGAGGGTTCCATCCCTTGTTGTATGCCAGGAACACCCCCATGCGGGAGTGCCTGTTGTTCCTTGCTTCCTGTGCCTGGCATCAGCTACATCACTCAATGTGCTGTAGTTCCTCTCCATCCCTACTGTGCCCTGCACCATCCATGTCCCATGCTACAGGTTTGATTCCTACCTGACATGTGGCACCCCTGCCCGGGGTGCCATGCAATTACATGGTTGTCTGGGAGGCCTTCCATGGCATTGGCTCTCTTTATGAGGGCCTTTTCAGGTGCCATGGTTGGAGCCAGCATGCCCATCTCTTCACGTGTATGTCTTTTAAGTCTCTGGCTGGGTTGTGGATGTATCAGGAGTAGGGAGTGGCTGTTGTGAGCCAGGCATTGTGCCGCTCTAGCCTTCGCATGACTTTTTCCCTATGGCACAGGCAGACTGGACCCTCGAGTGGGTGTGCTGCCCCATTCACAAGGTCCAGTTGGTGTTGAACACCCACCTCCATCCAACCATGCATGGAGCAACCCAGCTTTTTGCCGGTTGCTCTGTGCGTAGGAGATGAGTGGAGAGGGGATGCATGGGTCACACGAGCATGCACCCACACACCTCCACATTTAAACAGGCACTCACACACGTGTCCTATGGGTAGACATGAGTGGGAGCGTCTTGTTTAAAAATGGCCATACTTGCAAGGTTCTTTTTTCAGTAGCAGGCCTGTCATTAACCATGCCAAAACTCAAGACATCATTTCATCCTGAATGTTCAAAAGAATATGAGGTTGTTGCAAAAAGTAGAAAAGGAGAGCACCATGCATTCTTCAGTCTGTGTAGATGTGATATAGATGTAAGCAATCAAGGAAAAGGAGACTTGAGTCAACACATTTTTTTTGGAAAAGCACAAACTGCATAGTGCAGGTACCTCTTATAACAAATACAAATCTAGTGTGTCACCTCAAGACAATAATGTGACTGGCTGCTGCTGAATTTTGCAAAGTGTATCATGCTTTTATGTACCACCAGTCTAACAGAAGCATAGACTGCAGTGTAAACATTGATAAAACAATTTACCATGACTCATCTGTGGCTAAAGACTTGACTTGCGTGAAAACCAAGGCAAAAGCATTGAGCAAAAACATGTTAGCACCATGTTCAGTTCAGAAACACGTAGAATATAATAAGACTAATGATCTTTATTTTTCTTTAGCAACTGATGCTTCAAACAAGGGGACAACTAAATGTTTTCTGTTAGTTTGAAGGTACTTCAATTTTGAAAGGGGGATTTAGCACTGTCTTGAATTTTTACAGTGATAATCAGGAAACTTCTGAAGCTGTTGCCACAGAAATATTTTAAAAAGTCAATGCCTTTGATCTCAGTTTGGACAAGCTGTCAGTGTATGCAACTGATAATGCCAGTGTAAATTACAGAAAGCATAACAGCATTTACCAGAAACTAAAAGATGCCAAAGAGGACATTAGAGTAGCCAGCTGCTTGGTGCACATTCTTCATAATGCAACAAAGCTTGTGGCAGGAAACCTTGACATCGATGTTGAAGATATGTAGAAATCTGTGACTTTGCTGAGGTGGAAGAATGCAATCTATTGAGACACGTGGTTACCAGGTGGCTGTCTCTTTTACTGGAAATCAATAGATTACTGAAGTGCTGGAAATCTCTTACTAGCTATTTCCAGAGTTTAGGACAGGAAGAATGCCCCAAAGTATTTAGGAAATGTTTTAGGGATGAGAACTAGGGATGGGCGAACAGATCGCAGTTCGGGTTCGTCCGTTCGGTTCGGCTGCGTTCGGTTCGTCCGTTCGGTTCGGCAGTTCGGTTAGTTCGCCGGGTTTGGGTTCGGCCGTTCAGTTCGGGTTCGGCCATTCGGGAAATGTTTCGTTATGGGTGTTTTTGTTGTTTTTTATATGGTTTTTTGGTTTTTTATTTGGTTTTATATGGGTTGTTTTTTGTTTTGTTTTTTTGCTTTTATATCAGTTTTTTTAATTTAATTTTTTTATCTAATATTATATATATCTATCTACACTAAATCTAACTGCTATTAACTATTCTAAATGCTATGAACTAAATGGATTATCTAATAAGTACACAGGCCTACTCCTACAAACACTAAAACTAAATCACTAAC